>APFE030426206.1:0-41628 GCA_000404065.3 Pinus taeda | reverse complement strand
GCCTCTATGATGAAGAAAATAAAAAGTTTGTTATATCTAGAGATGTAATTTTTCTTGAAACATCCAAATCTGACAATGTTGTTGAGAGGCAACTTGATCGCTTGGATAGATTCGAAAAAATGAAATCATTTCAAGAATTTGAAAATCATATTCCACATCTTGAAGGGGGGATTCCTATACTAGATCAACATATGGAATCTTCTTCTAAAGAAGATTCTCCCCCGTCTGAAACTCCAACAATGGATGATGCTTTAAGTGATGTAATTGATAGAATTGGGAGACTCAATCTTGATTCACTCCCAACTCAATCAACAGAGTAGCCTGGACCATCTCAAAGGTCCCCCAAAGTGGCTGACAAAGACACTTGAAATTTTTCATCCTGATGAAATTGGAAAAACAGGAACCAGAAATTCAAATCGACAAAATGGAGGTGGTGTAGATGACTCTAATTCACCTGTTGATATGGATGTTTCTTATGATTGTGAATTGAACTTGTCTACAGATTTTGAACCAACTTCCTTTAAAGAAGCTGCTTCTCATGATGAATGGAAAGAAGCAATGCAAAGGAGTATGATGCCCTCATAAAGAACGACACTTGGAAGCTAGTTGATCCTCCATTTGGAACCAAACCAATTGGTTGCAAGTGGTTCTACAAGAACAAGTACAAAGCTGATGGCTCACTTGACAAGCACAAAGCTAGGCTTGTGGCAAAAGGTTTTGCACAGAAGGAAGGGGTCGATTATGAGGAAAATTTTGCTCCCACAGCAAAATGGGCCACCATCCGGACACTCTTTGCACTAGCAGCTCAGAATGGTTGGAAAGTCCATCAAATGGATGTAAAAATTGCTTTCTTGAATGGAGATCTAAAAGAGAATGTTTTTATGTCCCAGCCTGAAAGATTTGCTGTGAAAGGACATGAACATAAAGTATGCAAACTTGTGAAGTCCTTGTATGGCCTCAAACAAGCACCACGAGCCTGGTATGAAAAGCTAACTGAGCATCTTCTGAAACTCAACTTCAATCATTTTGATCTTGATGATGCAACTTTATTTGTCAAGAAAGTTGCAAAACAGTTGTATATCTTGTGGTATATGTAGATGATCTTTTAATGACAGGGAACAATGAAAGTTATATTGCATCCATAAAGAAAGAATTAGGAAAAATCTTTGAAATGACTGATTTGGGCTATGTTCATTACTATCTTGGCATTGAAGTAACCCAACATCCAAAATCCATATTTCTTTCTCAAAAGAAATACATTGGAGATTTTTTAAACAGATTTGGCATGACAGAGTGCAATCCTCTTTCTACTCCAATGGAACAAAACTTAAAGCTCACATCTATTGAAGGAAAGGAATTTGAGGATGCAACAAAGTATAGACAGCTTGTAGGAAGTCTCATCTACCTCACTACTACCAGACCAGACATTTCATTTGCTGTTGGAATCCTCTCCAGGTTTATGCAAAAGCCTTGTGAGGGACATTGGTCTGATGCAAAAAGAGTTCTAAGGTACTTGAAGGGAACTCAAGACCTTGGAATCAAGTATACACAGGTGGACGACTTCAGCTTGATTGGATACTCTGATTCAGACTTCGATGGAGACAAAGAAACTGGAGTATCTACTTCAGGATATGCTATGAGTATTGGATCAAGAGCTGTCTCTTGGAGATCACGCAAACAATCAGTTCCAGCAGATTCCACAACAGAAGCAGAATACGTGGCAGCAGCTGAAGCAACGAAAGAAATTGTGTGGCTCAGAAAAATTCTTGAGGATTTGCAGGCAAAACAAGTACAATCAACTCCATTCATGATTGACAACACCTCTGCAATAAAGTTGTCCAAGAACCCAAAGTTCCATGATCGTACAAAGCACATCAATACTAAATATCATTTGATTCGACATCATGTTGAGGCCAAAACAATCCATCTCTGCCATTGTTCCACAAATGAGCAAATTGCAGACATCTTCACCAAAGCGCTTGGAAGAGAAAAGCTTGAAAGATTTAGAACGATGCTTGGAATCACCAACATCCCTTCAGATTAAGAGGGGTAATGTTGACACCTAATCCTCAGTGATTGGGGAAATGAATTTGAACAGTCATCGAGAAGATGAACTGAACAATCACATTCTTGTATATATGAGATAGCTGGTTAAACGAATAAATGCATTAGTTTTCTGGAGTTACTCCTGGCCTGAAAGAATTTACAGCTAAGACTCAGATAGAAGAAGCTTATACCTCTCTATGCCTTCCTATCAATCAGCAACCAACTGTTCTTTGGATTAGAATGAAGGAAGTACTTGTATTTTTGCTGTTGGATCTCAATACGAGCTAGTGCTTCAGGATTTTCAAGATCTCTTCACCATTCTTTTGCAAGAATTGGAGAAGATGAATGTTATCTGGTTTGTTAGCATAAGCCTTGGTTTCAGTTTTTATTGTGAGTTGCCTACATGTACATTGTTCTGCCTACTCGGGGAAAGTGAGAGCAGAATTCTGGTGAGTAGTCATCTATTGGATTGGTTACATTGGAAGGTTCACTTCACATGATTATACATATTTCTTCAGTAGGTAAGTGGTTTTCATCAGTATTTGAAGCCCTCAAATCTCAATGGTCTGCTTCCATTAATAAGTTTTGTAAGTACTTGTTTCAGTTAAGTCTTGGGTCATTTGTTTTAGTCAATTTCAAGTCAGTTTCAGAGCCAGTTTGTGTCGTCAAGTCGTTAGTTTTCAGTCATGCATTTCAATTTGTGTTTTGACCGTATTGGCCCACATGGTAAGCTACTTGGTCTATGGTGTTCTTGGCACCTCCAAGGAGCTACCATCCCCAATGGAGCCAATGTTAGAGTCAGTATCTCGATACTGCCACTAGTTATCAAATATGCTCTTATAAAGTGGTCTTAGGGTGTCAAAGTCAATATTTTTTCATTTCAGTGAGTCTTCAAATAACAATTTGGTCACTGGGAATTAGGTCTAGGATTTGTTTTCACTCCTTCCAAAGTCTTTCAAGTATTGGTTCATGTCACCATTTAGTTGAGTGTGCCATCATTCAAAGAGTTGTCATCATTATTTCAGGTTCCAATGGGTCATTTTACACCTTGTTTATGCTTCAGTTGTGCTTAGGTAAGGCTCATTTCCATCTCCTAGGGTTTTGAAGGTAATTTTTCTTGGATGGTCAAATCATCAACAAAACTTGTATCCTGATATCCATACACCTTCCTCTATCCTTAATATACCTTATTAAACACTTCCCATCACTTATATCCCTCAAATTCATCATTTTCCCACAAACCCTAGCCTAGTCTCCGAGTATCCATAGTAGAAACCATATTTTTGTCAACATTTCAAATCCCAATAGGGATCCATAATTAGGACCAATCTGAATGACGATAGAAGAAGAACTTTGTGAAAGGATAAATAGTTAAAGAAATATTTTTATAAAAATATTTCTTTAACTATTTATCCTTTCACAAAGCTCTTCTTCTATCACCATTCAGATTGGTCCTGATGATGGATCCCTGTTTGGATTTGAAACATTGATAGAAATATGGTTTCTATTGTGGATACTCTGAGACTAAGCTCAAAACCCTAGCCTATTGCTACAATTTGACACTTTTCTAGGTTAGGCTTGTGTTTTGCCCTTTTTGACCCCTTCCCCTCACTCAATATTTGAAATTCCACTTTCCCCTGCTTCCTAACATTCCTCCCTACTTCCCAAAATTTTCTCAAGAAATTATAAGCCCTTCATCCCCTTCATTTCCCTTCATTTCTACGAATCCACTGTTCCACACATTGGGATAGGTTTAATTCAAATGATGTTTTTGAACAAGAAAAGATGCATTTGACAAAAGTGAGAGAGGTTTTTGTCCATACAAGACGCAAGAAGAAAAACCTCCTTCAGTTTTTACACAGGTCTCATGGTTTGGGAGAAATGTCCAAAACATTATTTGCCTCAGGAGAGTTGCTACACTTCTAGAATGACTTTGGGAAAATCAAGATTTATCCCAGCTAGAGTTACTCAATGACTTGCTTGATGAGTCAAATGATACCTAGACAAAGCAATATTTCCAATGGGCTATCCTGAGCTCAATTTGGAGTTTAGGAAGACCTTAAAAAGTTGACTGCAACATCACTCTTCATTTTGGCAGCCTCATTCTGCACATTTTGACCAGTCTTTGGAGATTGCGCTTTTGACAGGGCAAATGAACTCCAGCTTGAAAAATTCAAGATTTTCTGTAAAGTAGATTACACAAGCTTTCCAACTAGCTATCCAAAGACCAATTTGGACATCGGAAAGGCACTCAAAAGTTGATTTTAAGTCGGCATTGTGCGTTTCCTTAAGGCGTTGCGCGTTTGTCCAAGAGAGGCGCTATGCACTTGACAGGCAGCCAAATTTTTCACTGTTTCATTGGCTTTTCACTCTTCACCTCAGGGATTTTGGTCTTTTCACTGATATAATGTAAAAAAACGATGTAATTAAAGTCTAATGTTACCTGGGGTAGATACATTAGATTAAAAGCTTAAATGAGATGAATTAATCAGTTTACTTCATACTAGGAATGTTTCAGTTTCAGCATCCTAGTCTTCAACTGTTAGCTCAACGTTTTGTGCAACTAATTCCTCCTCTCATGGATTTGACCCCTGATGCTAGGATTTGTTGTTTTTAAGCCTATATTTTGTATTTTCTTAGACATTTGTAAAGGTTGGACTCAACTAGATGCTCAACACTTGATTGTACATCTTTTGTAAGCAGTTTGGCAGGCTATTAATGAGAATTTCAGCTATTTATGGGACCCTTGTGGTATGGAGTTCTAGCATAGCTTTTCCTTATGTGATCATTTTTTTACTTGTTTTATGTATGCTCTCAATCATCTGAATGCTTCTAGTTGAATGTTTTCAAGTAAGATAAGTAGAATCCATTGTATTTGATGCTCTGCCTTGGGAAAACACTCAATATTTCATGGTTTTTCCACTGTTTAAGAAGGATCCATGATCTTCACATGCCCTTCTTAGCTTCTCACTAGTATAAAAATTCACCTCATCAAGACTAAGAGTGCTAAAGCCTATTCCTACCTTGCCCCATAGAACACCCTGTAATTCTGACCTAATTCCCTAGACCTAAACTACCTAGCTCCTCATAATCCAACAAAACATCTACAAAATTCAATCAAAAATGTCGTGCTACTATACCTAGCCTAAAATCCTTACCTGATCCAGTCATATCGACTAAGATCCTTACGGAGAGAGCCCTCTCCCGGCCTAGTAGGGCTAGCTACTAGGCTAAGCTTGGTTTGTGGTTACCCTGGAATTGCCTCCCTTCAGCCTGAGGTCAATCTAGATGATAACAATCTCTATATGCTACTGGAAACCCACTGATGAACCTTTTAATTTTCTTTCTCATCCTTGAGGTAAGGTACATACCTCAAAATCTCTAAGAACATACTAGTATACTCATCATTTGTCATGGAACTCATCCACAAGTCATAAAACTCCTTAGCTTTCATTGTGATATCTTTCAGATAGGTACTTCATCTTGAAGAGTCTCTTAAACTCATCCAAAATCTACTCTTCCTATAAAATTCCTCTGACATTCTTCACACCTTCCCACTGGATATATGATTTCCCTTTAATACTGAAGGTAGCTATCTTGGATTTCATGTTCTTAGAATAGTTATGCAGCCTGAATAGTTTCTTCATCCCAATCAATCATGCCTCTGCATCTTCTAAATTATTCATCTCTCAGTCAAATGTAGGAGGATTTACTTTCTTTAACTCCTACGGCAAGTAATAACTCCTCCTATAAGGATAATGGCAATGATGATGGTGATGATTTCTCCTAGGTGAAGAATGAGAATGAAACCCATACATAGTAGTCCTCACGTCAGGTGTATCCAATGATATTCCACTTTTAACTATGTCCCCTCTATTTGACATGTATCCTGACTGATACTTGCTACCTTATAAACCATTAGTCTTCTCTTCATGTTCTTAACTAATCCTCTATTGCCCCTATTTCTACAAGTTTGACAAAATTTGAAGGATCATTGCACTGACCTATGCTTGACTTTCCTAATCCCTTGCAAGTCTTTCTTGAGCCTCAATCAACATGGCATTGTGTGCCTTACAACTTTTGATCTCTTCCCTTGAACTCTAAATGTATCTACTATATGAGGAGAATACTCATCTCCTTGCTACCGAGCTGACCTGTAGGGAGAGTCACATGAATTGTAGTCCACCATTTTTATCATCATATTTGGTCATCATTAATTATCTTTAAAAACATATATAATAATAGGGTTAATATCATTGTCTTCATTAATTAACTTTAATATTAATATTTTACTAATAAAATAATATACAGTAATAACATATATGATATTTTATTATATCTCAAAGAAATATACTTTGATAAGAATTAATTAATTTAATTTCCTTATTACTTATTTCCTAGATTAAATTATGTATTTATTTCCTAGGTTTAAATTATTTATTTCCTTAGATTAAATTATTAAGCAAGCTGGTTATTTCATTTTTATACTTTCTCTATTAATAACTTTACCTTTGCTCTCTTCTCTATAGGTATTATCCTAATGATGAGTTTTTCTATAGAATCGAAACGTCAATTCATAAATGGCTACTTTGGGATTAGTTCTGAACAATAAAACTCAAGATACCATCCACATAAATCTTCAAAAAAAAAAAAAAAATCATACCATGTTAGATAAACCAAATAGATACCATAATCAAAATTATACCTCAATGACATTCATGAGAGGCTATGTCATCTACAAAACCAGTCCAAATTAGCATGATACATGTTTAATCATTATCATATGAATATATCAACATCATGCATGACAAGGCTAGCTGCATACAATGACCTCATGCATGAAAACACAAACCATGGCAATGTATGCCTAACAACATGCATCTATCCCATTCGGTCTAAGTATTTGAACCATGCTTTGATACCAATCTATAATTGGTATCAAATATCACCTAAAGAGAATGGAAACTCGCTCTGATACCAATCTATAATCACTCCTCCCATATCTACCCACTTTCATCAGCCTGCTAAGGTAAACATAAGATTAGGGATACAATGACATGACTCAACTCCCTAAGTAGAATCAAGGAAATGGAATCGACAATTTCAAACTTTACTAAATTCCCTTAGGTTCTATAGGGTCCTTAGGAGCTAAACAAACACTCCATGTGCCCAAATCCTAAGTTAACTTTCTTTTCCTAAGTTAACTTTAGTTTGGGGCCTTTTGTTAGTTTCATTTTGGAATTAGTCTCAGAGAGTAGAAGAGCACCAAGAGAAGAAAGTAAGAAAAGGAAGTATAAGGAAGTAAAGGAAAAGCAAAAGGAAAGGTGGATCAAGAACCTTCAATAGGAGTACTTGTAGGTAACATGTTAAATGTGTGATTTCCTAGCTAGTTTTTGCATGCATGGTGTATGCATGTGTGTATTTGGTTATGTTTCTGTCATTGGCATGGGTTTTTCTAGGTGTGACAGTGGTTTCAACATTGCCTTGCCAATTCCTGGATAACTATGGTGTGATGGGATTCATTATCGGTTGAACTATGGATTGTCAGAAGGTTTTGGATCTGGGAAAGTTTCCTATAACCAGATGGAAATCATTGTGGTGAAGCAGGATGGTTATCCAACACTTTTTTGGCTTCATCCATATAGGGACAAAGGTGAATGGGGTGATTCCCTTCACATAACCTACAAGGAAACTTAACTTTACCCTTCTTTCCATGAACTTTACTACCACTAGCTGATGGCGTGTCACCAACATGATCTCCAGAAGTTGATGACACAGGATGATGTGAATGAGAAGACCAGTCTTCTAAGATCTGAGGAATATCAAGAAAATTTCGAAGAAGATGGTCTCTCGCACAAAGTTTGCATGGATATCAAACTTTATGAAGCTTGATGGATAGTTTCTCATCAAATGTTGCATTCAAAGCAATGGTTGCTTGGTTTCCCCTCTACTGAATTTGCTTCTTCTTCTTCTTCTTAGCCTCCTAGTTTCTAATACCAATACTTTCACCAGGGGAAGAGGAAGAAGGGGAGGAAGAAACAACCGAGGAAGAAGGCAAAGGGTCAGCTTTAGGATCAACTGGAGGTTGATTTTGTCCAGTTGGAGGTGTACTCGATTACAGAGAAATCACGACATTTTGAACCAAGGAGGTTGAAAACAACCATATTGACAAGCCAATGGTAAATCCCAGAAGGGACAATGTAGCCATATAAGGAGCACCAATATTTCTGAAAGGTGTAAAAGGACTAGGATTCCCATCAAAAGGAATTCCTTGATCAGTGGACTCCGGATTTGTCACCATATTTTTCAACCTAAGATCAAATAAGGAGAGAGCAAGGAGGATGTTATCCGCAATCAATTAATTTTATTTTAATCAAAGTAACATAACAAAACAAAAGAGGGATAATCTAGGCAAAAGGTTTACCAAGCAACTATGAACTGCAGAATACCTCCTGGTGAACCAAGAAGTACGGGTAGGAAATCTCCCTGAATGTTGTTTTCGGTGTATCACAGTGTACAAGGTGGCCAAATCGGTTACCTAAGGATGGATAGCAACCTAGTGTTTTCCTCCCATATATACCCGAAGGTACGTGGAGGCCCAGTCTGCATAAGTGTTGTCTAATGCAAAACCACACAGTGAGAGCATTCCCATATACTTTACGTATTGTAACACCACCCTATATACCCGAAGGTACGTGGATGAGCTACGATATACTCACATACATTGAATGAGGTATCACACTCGGGAAGTATTGCAGACAAGTTAGCGACAACTTCTTTGTTTTACAATGCCAGAACACGTCTCTAGCCTAGACCTCTAAATGTTTTTCGTTAAGTGACAATGCGACATTAGGTAAATTCAGATAAATTTTAAGTAGAGGCACATAAGAAGGAAGATAGAATCCTTCTAGTCTGTTCCAATCAATGGAATGGTGCTGGTGACAGTAAGCCATTCTTAAGGCAATTTTGACACAGTTTCGACTCAATTTTCAATGAAAGAAGACTGAAATTCAATCAATGACCAGAAGTATAGTATGTAGAAATGTCTTAAGAGGCTTATAAGCTACTAATATGGATTATCGATTTCCCTAGCAGAGTTGCCAATTTGTTTTGGGAAATTTTAGTGTTCTTCGATAAACGCCTAACCCTTTAGACTAGTAGCTTAATCTAGAAACAACAATACAAATCATTCTCTACATTTTCTATAAACAATAGATAAAATAAGGGAACAAAGATCCTACTTGTAGCTTCCTCTTGTTCCTTATATCCCTTAATCAATTCTGTTTCTCCTTCCCATACTTAAGCCGTTTGAGAAGTACCTGCACACAGATAGAAACAAGAACCCATCAAAGCATATGATAATGATCTATTGATTAAACATAGTATGGAATCAAGTAGATGATAAACATATGAAAGCATCAAAATAAAATACAAGCATATGGAAAAAGCTTTGAACACTTTATTAGTGAAAGGAAGAGTTACAACCCAATTTTTCTGATTCAACATCACTCCTCCAGTTCAATTCCATCCTCTCCTCACAACAAGCAAGACACTTTGACATCATTACAATACTTGCAATCAACTCAAATCTCATACGAACAACATCTATCTACAACTCAATAATTTTCAACCCCCTAATCACTTAGATGAGTGGTCTTTTTATAGGTGAATGAAGGAAGTTATGCCATGAATGGTGATAATGAATTCCCTCCTAAATTTAGAATTCAGTTCCATGGAAGAAGGGATAAGGGGATTGATGTTCCTTAACTCCCTTCCTCATCCAAATGCAAACTCAAAGGAGTGGATAGCCTTGAGAAACTTCTAGAGGCATCCAATGGATAAGGAATCTTCAAACCCTCATGGAATTTCGCTCAAGTTCACCCAGCGTAGGCCAAAGAGGGACCAAATGCGTTGCATAGCACCTTGATAGTATATGGTTTGCATTACAGCACACCCTAATGAAGGCCTACCTGCGTTGATCTTCTTAGAGGAAGTTTTCGAATGTTTCAGTGATGGAACTTCTTTGGAAGTGAGGCATTCTGATGTTTAACTTCTTTAGGGCATGTAACAAACACATTAGGGGTTGATGGACCCTAATACTATCGATCTGTAAGTTGGGGTTGATGTGCCCAAATGGATCTGTATGTATGTATCGTTAGTTGATGTAGGTATGGAACGGGTTGCCACATAATTAACCCATGGCAAAGATGATACCATTGGTAAAAGAGGACCATTTAGGGAAGATGGTTGACTGGGAGCTATATTTGGACTGGGAAATGAAAGCTGGTCAACGGTGACAATTTTTCCTTCATATGGGAAACAAACCACTTGAAAGTGTGTTGAAACAATAACTCCCATGCCATAAACATAGTCACACCCAAGAAGTAAATTATAATCTAAAGGGCCTGGGACTACCATCACGTTCAGATAAACGATTTTTCCTCCCAAAGTAATAGGTAACTAAAATTCAATCAATGACCACAAGTACAGTATGTAGAAATGTCTTAAGAGGCTGATAAGCTACTAAGATGGATGATCGATTTCGCCAGTGGAGTCTCCAATTTGTTTTGGAAAATTTTAGTGTTCTTGGATAAATGCCTAACCCTCTAGACTAGTAGCTTAATCTAGAAACAACAGTACAAAGCATTCTCTACCTTTTCTATAAACAATAGATAAAATAAGAGAACAGAGAAGCTACTTGTAGCTTCCACTTGTTCCTTATCTCCCTTGACCAATTATGTTGCTCCTTCCCATACTTAAGCCGCTTGAGAAGTACCTGCACACAGATAGAAACAAGAACCCATCAAAGTATATGGTAATGATCTATTGATTAAACATAGCATGGAATCAAGTACATGATAAGCATATGAAAGCATCAAAAGACAATACAAGAATATGGAAAAAGCTTTGAACACTTTATTATTGAAAGGAAGAGTTACAACCCAATTTCCCTGATTTAGCATCACTCCTCCAGTTCAATCCCATCCTCTCCTCACAACAAGAAAGACACTTTGACATCATTATAATATTTGCAATTAACTGAAATCTCATATCAATAGCATCTCTCTACAACTCAATAATTTTCAGCCACCTGATCACTTAGATGAGTGGTCTTTTTATAGGTGAATGAAGGAAGTTATGCCATGAATGGTGATAATGAACGCCCTCCTAAATTTAGAATTCAGTTCCATGGAAGAAGGGATAAGGGAATTGATGTTCCTTAACTCCCTTCCTCATCCAAATGCGAACTCAAAGGAGTGGATAGTCTTGAGAAACTTCTAGAGGTATCCAATGGATAAGGAATCTTCAAACCCTCACAGAAATTCACTCAAATTCGCCTAGCACAGGCCAAAGAGGGACCAAATGCACTACATAGCACCTTGACAGTGTATGGCTTGCATTGTTAAACCTACTCAAAACTCCATCAAAGTGGATTAAAAGTACTTGTTTCATGGATAAAATGAATAAAAACTAATGTTTACTCAATTAATGTGCAAGAAATAAACATAAAAAACAAGTTTTATCACTCATTTTTACCATTTCACTTTTACCCTTTGACTTTGGTGCTCTGGAGAAGTTTTCTACCTTGAAGTTCAATAGCTGATTGCAGAGGATTCAGTGGACCATTTCTCGTGCCGTTCAGACCAGGTATGAGTTATCCTTGTTCTCTTTCATTTCATTCCATTTATTTTTGGTTTTAAGAAAAAAATTTGGGTTTTTGAGGCCCCTAGGGTTTCATTTTTTGAACTCTGGATCAGTGCACCCTTTCAATATAAAAGGTGCACTACATTGCACACACCTAGAAGGTTGTATGCATTGCAGCACACTGTCTCTAAAGGAGCGGTGTAATGGGTACAAAAACCAAATTTTGACAACTGTTTTCTCCCAAATTTTCCATTGTTTTTGGCAAAAAAATGAATCCTAATTTGTCTAATGGTTGCATTTAGACATTCATAGGATAAAAATTATGATTATATGGAGAGAATGAGAGCATGAAGAACAAGATATGATTGCCCTAAATAATCATGGAATAGTTGATGCCCTAAGGAATTGTGGGTTACTCAAGTATTTTTTACTATCTAGCATGTGGCAACAGATTGAGCTTCTACAATTCCTTGTTTGTTCGTGGGATCCTACCGATCAGGTCTTTCACATTAGGGGAAAAATGATCCCTTTTACCATCGATGACATCTAATTTCAGACTGGAATTTTGAGGAGGGGTGCCCCCATCTCAGTATCATGATTTACCAAAGGAGGTGAATCAGTGAGAGCCTATATATGACAGTTCTGCTGGGAAGGAGCTCAAGCTAGCAGAGACAAAAAGATTAACATCAGGGATGTTAGTGATTTACCATTGAGAACGATCATTTTTACCCTTGCCAAACTAGCAGGTAGTGTGACATTACACTTGGAAAATAGGTCATATATGCAGTATACTTTAGAGTGTTTGGAGCCAAAAGTGTTCAACTAGTGTGTTCTTGGATAAACGCCTAATGCTCTAGACTAGTAGCTTAATCTAGAAACAACAGTACAAATCATTCTCTACCTTTTCTATAAACAATAGATAAAATAAGAGAATAGAGAACCTACTTGTAGCTTCTGCTTGTTCCTTATCTCCCTTGACCAATTCTGTTGCTCCTTCCCGTACTTAAGCCACTTGAGAAGTACTTAGACATAGATAGAAACAAGAACCCATCAAAGCATATGATAATGATCTATTGATTAAACATAGCATGGAATCAATTACATGATAAGCATATGAAAGCATCAAAAAACAACACAAACATATGGAAAAAGCTTTAAACACTTTATTAGTGAAAGGAAGAGTTACAACCCATTTTTCTTGATTCAGCATCACTCCTCCAGTTCAATCCCATCCTCTCCTCAGAACAAGCAAGACACTTTGACATCATTACAATACTTTCAATCAACTCAAATCTCATACCAATAGCATCTCCCTACAACTCAATAATTTCTAGCCCCCTAATCACTTAGATGAGTGATATTTTTATAGGTGAATGAAGGAAGTTATGCCATGAATGGTGATAATGAATGCGCTCCTAAATTTAGAATTCAGTTCCATGGAAGAAGGGATAAGGGGATTGATGTTCCTTAACTCCCTTCCTCATCCAAATGCGAACTCAAAGGAGTGGATAGCCTTGAGAAACTTCTAGAGGCATCCAACGGATAAGGAATCTTCAAACCCTCACAGAAATTTGCTCAAATTCACCCAGCATAGGCCAAAGAGGGACCAAATGCGCTACATAGCACCCTGACAGTGTATGGTTTACATTGCAGCGCATCCTAATGAAGGCCTACCTGCACTGATCTTCTTAGAGACAGTTTTTTTATGTTTTCACTGATGGAATTTCTTGGGAAGTTTAACTTCTTTAGGGCATGTAACAACTGCATTAGGGGTTGATGGGCCCTAATAGTATCGATCTATAAGTTGGGGTTGATGTGCCTAAATGGATCTGTAACACTCCTGCTCGACTTTGCCGCCTTGCTCTTTCGAAGCTGCGCTCTTCCTGCTCTACTTGTTCTTTTTTGGAATGCTCCACTTCTACCCGGGCCTTCTCCTTAGCCACTTTCTTCCTCTTCTCAGCCAACAACTACACCGTCTATATGGCCGCTTCCTTTTTCTTTTTCTCCGTATAATTGCTAGTACTCGTGGCCACATTGGATGTGGAATGCCACTTTGTTGGCCAATGCTTGATGACCTCTGCAATAGCGTCATCCGTAGCCAAGTAGGGTAAGTCGACCATTTCTACATGGGGTCCTTTCACACCCGGATTTAAACATGGTGGAAGTCCGCTTTGAACTTCGCGTACCCCGAGATTTGGTCAAACACGGTTGGTGACAACCGTAGCTTCTACTTGATGGCCATGTGAATTCTTGCCTCCGTCAGTACCCAAAAGACTTTGCTCTCTATGACCCACGTAGCATCTTTGGAGGCCCAGAGAGATGCAAACTTCGTCACATATGGTAAATCCTTCTCCATAGGAGGAAACTGGCTATCCCCTGGAAAATTCCATGCAACTAGCACAATTGAGAGCAATAACCACGAATAGTGAAAGGTCTTACTATCGTTCTGTGCCTCTCTACAGTTTGCAAGGAAATCACTACATAGATAGCTCACCAAGTTGAACTGTACGCCCTTCGCACACTTGGTTGCCAATGAAACCACTGGTGTTGACACCTCATCTTTGCAGCACTTTTGCATAATTTTGCCAGCCAGAATCTGCATGGAAATCTTGACCGCGAGGTTAGTAATGCTACTAATTCAATACCTGTGTAGCTTTTTGACAATTTTAAACTTGTCCTTCATCTTCTCAGCGAGGTCGTGCTCACTCGTCTTTCTGCTAAATGCCTTGGCCGAATTCAGTCCAGAGTGCGGTAATAATGTGATCCGATGGATCAACATATCTGTGATAGGGATTGGCTCATTTAACCACAAACTTCTGTCATGTAGTAGGCACAGTAGCTTCTTAATGACAATCAGGTTGATATTTGACCGATGATAGTGTGAAACCCATAATAGGTTGAGTAACCCTGACCTGTTGACTCCGCAGATCGATTCCACCGACTCGAATGTGGTGACACCAAACTCCTTGTAGAAAAAATATATGCATGAAGGTATCAGTAGCAAGGTGGGGGAACTGCTTGTGGTCTGCCAAATCCTAGTCTTCAAGCTTCAAGGGTGAGACTCGTGCCCAGCCCGGACCTTCAAACGTGATATTCTCCAGCAATAGCGTGTGTGTTGAGGGAGAACTGTTCAACATCTCGGTCCTTCGAGACCTTCACCTTGCCCTTGGACGGAGGGATATACTCTGGTAGCTTAGAAATAGGGTCCACCCCCTCAATGGAAATATCCTTTATGCCTTCCTCTACCTCCAAATCCACCACTTTCCCCTTCTCCGTCTGGATTTTCTTTTCATTGTGCCTATGTAGCTACATTCTTTCACGGTGACATGTGCACTAGCATTGGCTTCCTTTGCTTATCCTTTTTTGGCTTGGGGACCTCTCTCATCGGCATAGGCTTTGGCCTAGGTGACCTCGGCGCCATAGGCATTGCTGCTGGAACCTACATACTCATCACTTTGGTAGCAGCTCCCTCGAAGGCAATAACTCCCCTAGTACTAGTGGTTTTTGCTGGACCTTGTCCTAACGTTATATCGTGATTAAGCTTTCTATCTGTCTCGGGATACTGAATAAACATGGGGCTTGCGAGAAGATCCTCAAAGAACCCACGGTTCATGCACAACAAACATCACAACACAGAAATTCTCAGAATGCAAAGTGTTTCTCACTGGATGGCCACGCATATTTTATAGATGGATTTGAATTCATATTCGACCATTGCCCCAAAATCCATCCATAAATGCTAGATTGGCACATATTTACAAATATTTCACTCTTAATTTCAACCTTAGATGCCTTAAATGCCAGTTTCCCGCTCCTCTTAACCGTCTTATGGCAGTCAAATCATGAAAAGTGACTGTAACGATCACTTTCTGGCTACGCTACGTGGTCTCTCCTTCTATATCGCAACTCCCTTCACACTTCTTCTGGTATTTTGACACCCTCCTGTTTCGTGTAGAGCCCGTGTCACGCAGCTTTACACACCAGGTAATGTAATTTATAGTCCCGCAACTCCTTGCAATTGCTTGGAGCACTAAGACTGTGCTACCATCATGTAGTCATTGGGTCGGATCCCTGATGTATGGCTTCAATCAACTACCATTTACCTTTCCCACAAATGGATCTCCATTCAATTTCACAAGCTGAACTACTCTACAATTGGTAATCTCTTTGATAAAATACGACCCCAGCCAATGCATCTGAAATTTTCCTAGAAACTTATCAAACTTACTATCATATAATAAAACTAAATCATTTACCTTGAAGGTGCACAATTTGCTGTGTTGATCGTGCCATGCCTTTTCGCATTCCTTCTGAACCTGCTGATGGAATCGAGCCAAAAACCTATCTTCTTCGAGCTCTGTCAGCTACGCGATTAGTTCCTCTAAGGCTCTGCAGTTTGCCATCCTTGTGAATGCTGCTATGTGTAGACTATGCATGATATACTCCATAGGCATCATAGCCTCTACGCCATAGACCAACCTAAAAGGTGTCTAACCAGTAAGCTTTTTACAGGCAGTTCTGTAAGCCCACAACACAGCTGGTATGCACATGTCCCAATCATTCCTCTGTGCATTGCAAACATTTGTCAGCACGTGCTCCAATATCTTATTAAATGTCTCAACCATCCCATTGGCCTGAGGATGATATGGCATACTCTTCTGGTGAAACACTTGGAATTCCTCTGTTACCACACTGATTGTTTCATTGAGGAAGTGTGTAACATGATCGCTCAAGAAAATATTCAGGCAACCAAACATGGTCAACACATACTCAAACGTAAATTTTGTTGTTGTTACCCCTGTGCAATCCTTCACGGGCCATGCCTCCACCCATTTGGTCAAATATTCAGTTGCGATGATGATATACAGCGCACCCGTCTTCTTTCCCAAAGGTTGAATCATTCCTACAAACTCAATTGCCCATTTCTCAAATGCCTATAATGATACCTACGGATTCAAAGGAAGCTCATCCCTCCACGATGGCCTACCAGTTTTCTAACATGCATCGCACACCCTACAAAATGCTTTGGAATCCTTATGCAATGTTGGCCACCACAACCCAACGTGTAAAATCTTCTCCATTGCTGCTTTTCCTGCATAATTTCCTCCCGTGGCCCCTCCATGAGATTCAACTAGGACACTGCTTCATTCAAAATTAGGCAGATAGCGTCACAGTATCTTATCTAATCCCATCTTATAAAAGTGACCTGCAATAATATAAAAATATGTCACGTGCACTACCAATTCTTTATTCTATTAACTAGTGTATCCTTGTGGAGTTGTTCCCGTAGTCAGGAAGTGGATAATGTCTGCAAAGTGATTGTTTGCTATGCGCACTGCAAAGAGTTGTGTGTCAAGCAACCCCTCCTCTAAATTGGTAGGCTCCTCTCCTGTTTCAATGAGCAATAGATGATCTGGCCTTGCATTTAATCACCCTGGCTTCACAATTACTTCAAAATCATACTCTTGAAACAACAGTAGCCATCTGCATATTCCCCCCCCAATAAAGGCTTGTTAACTAGGTACTTTAATGCAGGATGGTCTATATACATCTTAAATTGTCTACCTAGCAGGTAATGTCTGAATTTCTGGAGCACGTACACCATAGCCAACCCTTCGCGCTTTGTCGTCGAGTAATTTTTTTCAACCTTAGACAACTTCCTTCTCACAAATTCTATCGGGTGATCCAATTCTCCTTCACTGGCTTGTGTCAACACTACTCCCAACATGATACATGATGCATCCACATGCACATGAAATTCCTTCTTCCAATCAAGGAAGAGTAGGATTGGTGCGGTAACCATTTTCTCCTTTAATACATCCAGACTCCGCTGACATTCTTCAACCCAATAGAATGTAGCGTACTTCTTAAATAGCTTTTCCATCGACGCGTTAATCTGGGCATAGCTCTTGATGAACTTTCGATAGTATCTAGTATGACCTAGTGTTGCGTGCAACTGTTTAACACTTCTTGGCGCCTCCAAATTATTTATGACCGTGATCTTAGTAGGGTCCACCATTAAGCCTTTCCTGCACACTACATGACCCAGCAAGATTCCAAAAGGGACACAAAATAAGCACTTCTTCAACTTTAACACGATCTGATACCTCTCGCATGTATCTAGCATGAAGCACAAACTATCTACATGGTGTTTTACCAGTCCAAACACTATCCAATCATCAAAATATACCTCCAAAAACTTGTGAATGAACTCTTTGAACACCACGATGACTACGCACGAGAAGATTTCCGATGCATTCTTAAGTCCAAAAGGCATTACTATATATTGAAAGAATCCCCATTTAGTTGCAAAGGTAGTCTTACTCCTGTATTTTGGCACGATCTTTATATGATGGTATCGAAATAACCCATCAGTGACTGAATAGGCCTCCTACCCACCAACATTATCCAGTACTTCAACCATGAACGAAGTCGAAAAAGGATCATGAACACAATGACCATTCAACTTCCTGAGATATACGCAAATCTGATTTCATCCTTTTGCTTCTTTCCCTAGGACTAACCTAATCAGATTCCTCCATTGGTTCAATAATACCTACTTCCAACATCTTATCCAACTCCAAGCAGAACTTTTCCTTTTACTTAGGATTAAGGTGATATGGCCTCTGCTTAATAGGCTTCAGTCTAGTTTCAAAGTTATTTTCATCACTCCTAAATCGCCTATTATTCCATTCAATTCAGAAAAATTTGTAGGGAAAAAATCTCGATATTCATGGAGCAACTCAACGAACTTATACGCCATAGCATCATCCTAGTAGTCCCCTATCTTCGCAAGCTTCGGCTTTGCCTCTATGTCAATGTTCACTTGTCTGGTTTTTAGTGGCGTGGTGATATATGGATTCTCTATCTGTGGTCCCTCTACTTTGAAGTGACTTCTACCTCTAGGATATTAATTTTCCATGTATCCTCCTCTTCTTCTTTAACAATCACATTATAGCACTCTAGCGCATGGCATAGCTGGTTTGTCCAATATGGTTGAATCAAATCTAAGGGATCCTGCAGTATTCTGAAGATTGCTGCCTTGACCTCCTACAATGCTTTATCGATGCATTCGAATCCATCTTCAAAGTTGAATGTCATCAAAAGTCCCTAACTCAAAACATCCCACTCTTCAATGCCATGGCAGAGCTCTGTTTCTAGGTACCAATTCATTGGTATTACATCCAAAGTGTGACTAAATAAATGTACCCACTCATGTTACAACTCTAGTCCATAAGTGTCAATCCATTTTGCTAAGTGATTGCTTGGATCACTCCTCCCATCATATTTCTCTGTCAACTGCACTTTTGGGCGACCAAACCGCAACCTCATCATTCTTTTGTATTCACACCATCCATCAAAACTGTCCTTGTGCGTACCCCACCATCTTGTGGGCATAGAGCGTAGCACCAAATCCAAGGATTGGAAGCGATGCTTCTCTGGTACTTCTCTTTTAAATGCATCCAAAATTTTATCTACATTAGTTAGACCATCATAATAAGGCAAACTCCTTACCTCCGACGATACACAACGCAACAATTTCATCATCATGTTACAACGCAATGTAGATACTTCATGCAACCTATTCTACCAGTGCTCCAATTCTTCATCTGAATCTAACGTGAAGAAACTTTTGCAGTCCCATGCAATGTGTCCATCTACTGTCGGATTCACCCAATCTTGGTCTCGCACTGTTATTTTGTAGATCTAGTCCAAATCATTGTCACTTTCATAATCGTGGTTCTTATGCAAGGTCCAATGGTACTACTACGCGGAGTGACTTCCTTTAAAACGACATTGTCCTCTTCTTCAATTTGATCACCCCATTCATATCAATAGCCCAATTGATCCCGAAGAGCACGGGGTAGGGATTGTTGTCATCAGCAATCTCTATCACTTCAAAATCTGCCAACACGCTCATGCCTTCAATATCTATTGTCACTCCCTGCAATCTTCCCATGGAGATAACCTTCTGTTGATTTTCCATCCTTAATTGAATTGGAGACCACTGCAGCGTGGGTTTCCCCATCCTTTCTCATGTCTGTTTAGGCAATACGTTCACATCCGACCCCAAATCTAGAATAAATTGATCCATTTCATATTCCCCTATTTGCATAATGAGCCTCATCTCATGCCCTGTTCTTGCCTTATTCTTACCAATTTTTCTGACTACGCGACATCCTTCAAGAGAATTTTCTTTACCGGCACATTTATTTATCAACTATTTTAATCCTTTCATGGCCTTGCTATCACAAATAAGCTTCATACATATCTCCAAGAATTTGGTAAGCATGGAGGCGTCCATTTCTTTAGACATCTAACCTTGATTTCCTGAGGTAGAGGCCTCAGTGAAGCTTTTCTTTGCTTCCATGAATGTTTATTTTGCACACTCCAAATCAAATCCAACCTCCTTTTCTGGATCTTTATGGACCCACTTGCTTTCTTCAAGTTGCATTCCTTTATCCTCGCCAATCGTCATTCCACTCTGCAGTACAATATTTACATTAGGATCCTCTTCGCGGGGTTCAACCCTCATTATCTACAGGTTCTAGGTAGGTTGCTGAGGTTGCGCCCTCTTCTCCTTTATTTTAGCTATCAATAGAGGGCAGTCTTCTATTGCATGGTCAAACTGAGTATAGTGTCGGCACGACAGGCGTGTCGGGTTTGTACACTCCCGTGCGTAGTGTCCTAGCACTCCACAATTGTAGCAAATAACTTGTCCTCAACCTCTCTCAAGTCCTCGTCCACCTCAACCTCATCTATGCCCCTAATATCCTTCGTGTGCTCCCCTAGCACCTTGATCTAAAGGCAGAGACTTTGTCTGCATTTGATACGCAGGCATTATTTCCATCATCAACTCATAACTATGGTAGTTATGCTCATCGTGGCCTACTAATTTACAGAAGTTGCATAAGAGTTGTTACGGTGTCTATACAAATTTCTGCAGCAAGTGACAATTCTCCGTTACATGTTTTGCAGCTACCTGACAGATAGTGCACCACAACGCGAGCCCTGTACTTGGCTCAGCTTGAGCTTCTGGCCTCAGAGGCATTGGCCCTCTTCCTGCAACATAATTTGCGAAGATAGGGTAGTGATCTTTATCATGCCCCGAGCCACTCTATCCTTCTTCAGACTTTGGAACTCTAGGCAAAGATTCTGCAACTCTGTGTGAATCTACTGAACTCCCAAAGCAGCATCTTGAATCAGTGTCTCATGCAATCTCACCACAATCTCCAGGGCTTCCACCTTGGTCCTAATATTTTGGTGTGATAAAGGAACCCTTTGGTGAGGCAAGAGCGAAGCTACAAACCATTTACAGTGTTGTCCATTTGTAAGATTCATGTTAGCTTCGAAGATCTAGCATTTCAATATCTGATCTAGCTCCTAGGGTGTTTCACCAAGCCTCATCATGATTTCCTTGAATCTAATGACCAATTGTGATTCAGACTTGGGCCTACTGAATTCCTTATTCGATGCAGTTTGAATGTCTGTTAACGAAGCCGTCAGGTTATCGGCATAGTACTTAATGTACCATGTTAATGCGCAATCTTGTAGAGTAGTAACCATTATTTATTTCTTCATCTGATCATTTGTAATATTCTGGGTTGTCCACGTGGAATTCACAACGAACCAAAATTGGTCTGGGTTCTCATTTCCCAAGCCCTTGAAAACGGGAAACTTCGCTGTATTCGCCATATTGAACAGTGGCATAGGTGGTGGTGGTGTGAGCGAAGGTGTATGCTGTGGAGGTGCAGATGGAGGTGGTGCGGGTGGATAGGGTATTCGTGGGAACACTTGCCTTATTAACTGGACAACACTATGTGGTGAAGCCTATGCTACTCCTCCATCATCACTCAGAGGAGACTCAATCAGTGGGCTATATTCAGGGCTTGTTGTCCTTCTATCCCTGAATAACTTTCTGCTTCGCGTAGCTCCAAACATCAAGGTAATGGCATAACCCTCTTTTCACACAAGAGAATTTTAATCCAAGTATTCAAAGATCTCAAATACTTACCTCACGGTCCCTTGAAGTGCCACTTTCCTTCATTGTAGCTGACTGAGGTATCAACTGTGAATTCTGTCACAGATCCTCTTATGACATGATCAAGCCAGTGATTGACAGCGTGCACGATCTTATCTTCAGAGGCTTCCAATCTCCGCACTAACTCTGAGGTCCACAATATTAGACTGTCAAGCCTCCACCTTCCCTGGTCATTTGCCAATTTAGCAATCCACTCATATAGCTTGATTGGGAAGGAACAAAAGAAAATTTCATGTATCTCTGTGTACAGATACCTATCCAACCATTGTTCTTTTGTCAATCGCAGATTTTTTTTCTTGCACCGCAAATTTGTGGATCTTTCTATCCAAGCACTCCTCAATTTCTTTATTTATTGGATTCCAGTGATGCGACATCACACATCTCTTTATGCAGATACTGGTCTCGGCAACAAAACCATTTGTTGGCTTAGTGGGTCTTGACCCAGGATCAAAGTTAGTTTTTCCAAACAAATCCCTACACTACTAGCCCTTTCGGCATCAACTTGTGGAGCGTGGACTGAAGTCTCACTCGAAGTAGTATGGGGGTATGTTGGAACCAAGTTTCCGCACCTAGAGATTACTGTAATGTAATTTATGACCTAAACCTACCTTGGTGCAGATCAATAAGTCCTTAGAGATTATCGATATAACTTCCCTTAATCAGATTCTATACCTCTGCAAACATTCATGATTGTCTTTCGTGGACCCTAGACAAGTGAATCAACTGCTTACTTACCTCTGTGGTTACCCTTAATCCCGTATTCACCCAGGTCATCTTAAGTGTTCGATAACTTTAGCGTGCAACAAGATATGCTTCGCGTAAACAGTTATTATTATGGGTGTCCATATAACAAGATAAATCATGTAAAAGTGCACATTAATACAGAATTAATTCATAAACCCAACATTCATCATAACATAATAGCGCATGCATTCATAATAGAAGGAAATAGATAAACACAGGAATTTCTGGAATAATCTCTTTAATAATACTTCAGTTATGCTTACAAACTCAAGACCTCCTTGTGCACTCAACTGCAGGGGTCTGTGCACTCAGCTACAGATTCTACTCTAGGCCTCTGCGCACACAACTGTAGAGCCTCTCTTTTAGTCTAAGACTTCTTCACTCTTTCTTCTACTGACCCATTACAGTCATCTTCATCCTTCGTTATTTCCTTAGACTCTCTAAGACTCTCCTTTTTATACAATCCCATGGTCTGCGGACCATGGGTAGGTCTATACAAGCCAACACAACTTACATAAAAGAAGGGTAAAAACCTTTATGACACTTTACTATCTATGAGCTCCGCAACCACAACTTGCAGAGACTTTACACTTTTTACAATAAAACTTGGGCTTTTTGCCCCAAAACTTGGGCTTTTTCCCCAAAATTGACCCTAGGGGACCCTGTCCCAACAATAACATTTATATGTGGTAAAGGATGGTTTAGATGTATATGTTCTTATATCTCTATCTCCAATTCACATGAGAGAAAAGGTTAAATAAGTATGTGATAATATATTTATATCTCTATCAAGATGCATATGAGAGGCCAATTTAAATAATTTTATGCTAATGTATTTATAAGTATATCATAGATATATTGGCCTCTGTTGGCATCTTTATATGTATATCAAGGTGGATATGACAGGTTAGATTAGATGGATATGGGATGATATTCCATGTTCCTTTTGTAGTTGTCCAATAATTTTGACTACCCTAGTCACCATGATGAAATAGATATATAGTTGGGGACAACACAATAAGGAGCATGACAAATCATGTCACAATAATTTTGGTAAGAGAATGACTCAATTGGGTAAATTGTTCTTTCATCCACTACATTGGGCTTGGATTTATCCTAGGCTCAACCTATCATGAAAGAAAAAAATGAAAACGGGATAGGAGAAGGGTAGACTCTCATAGATGGGGAATTGAAGTTTCATCTCTAGTTTGACCCCATTGAAGAATTCCACATAAAGTGATATGGGATAATATTCCATGTTCATTTTGTAGTTACCCAATAATTTTGACTACCCAGGTCACCATGAGGAAATAGATATACAGTTGTCAAAAACAAAAGAAAGAGCATGACAGAGCATGTCACAATAATTTTGGTAAGAACATGACACAATTGGGTAAATTATTCTTCCATCCACTACATTGGGCTTGCCTTTGGCCTAGGCTCAGCCTATCATGAAAGAAGAAAATGAAAAAAGGATAGGAGAAGGGTAGGCTCTCATAGTTGGATGCTTGAAGTTTCATCTCTAGTTTGACCCCATTGAATAATTCCACATAAAGTGTTATTTAGACCCCAACTTACACCATGTACTCCAATTTTTTGAGTAAAAATATGTACAAATTTTTCTTGCATCATAGATATTTTCTAAATTTCCATGCTTGTCTATTATAGATTTTGTATGGATGATGTTTTGATCATGAAGTATCTAGGAATATTTGTGGTTTCTTATCCATTGAGGAAGCTTTGTGTGTATGGATCAATGTTTTCCCCTGGGTTATTGAAAATGGAAAATGCATAGAATATTATAGTTTTCAATGATTTTCTTCTAAATTCACCATGTTTATTCCTATTAGATGTTCTGATTCAATGTCCACATGCTCGCTGCTACGTTTTCTACTTCTCTAATTTCAATTGGAATGGGGACCTAATTAGCCAAGGAAAGAGAAGAGTGAAGTAGATTTAGAAAAACTATTTGGTTTAAAGCCATTGTAAGCAATGTGAATGGTACACAAGTCATGTACCTAAATATGGGAAACAATATGTTCCTTCCTTTAATATTATTGAAAATGATTACCACTTCTCAATAATCAAGTTGGTTCTCATGCTACAAGATTGTAGACTAGAGTTTGAATTTACAAGATTGGTATCTATTTATTATGGCATTAAGTGTATGTACATAATTTTGAAATCAATATTTGTAATGAATTTGATGAAGTAAATTGGATCAATTGGAGTCCTATTACAAACCACTTTCTCTAAATAATAAAAATGGTGAGGTTTCATGTACATATGATTTTTTTAATGCATTTTGATTGTCCTCACAATAGAAAGGCTAATGGTAAAGGTTAGAAAAAAGAAGACATTATGTTGAAGGTGGATTGCATTTTTCACCACTATTTCTACCTAGGTTTGAAAAACCTACAGGAGGCATCATAGGCTGACCAGTGATATGTCCAAAATGTTATATCAAATGTATAGGGAAAAAGGAATTTTTCATCTTCAAAGAAGACTCAACCATATTCTCAAAAGTGGAGGATATTGCACCCAAGATGCTTTGGGATAAAAAGTATAATTTGGAAGGTGTTGGAAACCAGGGAAGAGGTTTTGGGTGTATCCTCTTTTTTCTTGAATTTTCATAATTTGGAGGATGCTATTGAAATAGATGCTTTGGCATAAAAAGTATAATTTGGAAGGTGTTGGAAACCAAGGAAGAGGTTTTGGGTGTATCCTCTTTGTCTTGAATTTTCAGAATTTGAAGGATGCTATTGAAATAGATAATTGTAGTTCCCAAGACCTGTAAAGTACTGAAACCCTACTAAGAATAATAAATTTGAACATGGATTGGTTATACAAGATGATCAACGAAATATAGAGCCTTACTATACCATTTTAGAACATACTTATCAACAAGATAACGAATTCTCATCAAAGCGATGACACATAGCTATAGAAATTCATTTTTAGTAGGAAAGAGAATAGCTTATATACTTCTCTGGACTCTTATCACCTTTTGATACACTCGGGTCTAATATGTATGATTGAGGAAATGAATGCTCAAGTTTTAAAATTCATTCAAATGATGATCTTGAGCATTCAAGAGTGCCATTTAGTGATCCAAGAATTGCAATTTGTATGGAGAGTGTAGAAATTTCCCACCTGTAGATCACCTGACAATGCAATAGACTAAAGCAAAATAATTGATCTACTTCTACAACCAATTTAGCGAAAGCTTAATCGAACATAAGCAACATCAATAAGAACACGTATAACTAATAAGAGGGAATCAATCACACATAACACAGAAGATATAACCTGGGGAAAGCCTCAGCCTAAAACCCCAACTCTGTATTATCATACAAGTGGAAATATAGCCAGTATTACAAAAAGAATCATCTCAAAAGCTATCTTGCTCTCTCTGCAATACCTCTGCTACTCATAGAAAGTCAAAGGCCTCTCTCTAACCTCTGGTCTGCCCTCCAATCCTCCTACTTATTTGTGCAATTTTGACTAGGGTCCAGTGCAGCCACTTGTATGAATTGGCCTCTTCACACACTCACTAACCTCTGATCTAACTGCGCAATCCTGAAGGAGATAAATCCTTCTCCATGGATGAGTTTCCTTTATAATAAAAATATTCATCCAACTTATAGTACACTGTCCCTTCTTTGATTTCAATTGGGTCTCTATCTGGACTGACATGCATGAGTTATTCATGAGGGAATCTTCAGTTATCTGAAGTGCATCAGATATATGTAAGCATCCGTTAACTAACTGAACTTACTTAATTTAAACAAACTATTTAAATCAATTATAATTGGACTTGTCTCAGTTAACTGAGCCAACTAATTACAACTCAAATTAGAACTCATCCTTATCTTTTTAACTGATGGATAAATTGTTGCATGTCCTCACATAGACTTCATGTTTGATTTTTCACAACTAATTAACTCATGGAGAATTAATTAATTTATTTTCAAACAGGTGTTAAGTTCAAATTCGAATTTTACTTCCTATTTTAGTCTAGGGACTGACTAAAAATAGGAATCCATCCTGAACTGCTAAAAATAGCAATGCTATTTTTAGCACTTCCATTTTTCATTCCCTGTTGCTCAATCTAGCACTGGTACTCAAACTACTATTTATAGCAGTGCTATTTTTAGCACTTCTATTTTTAGCATTTCTTGTTGCCATTTTCAACACTCCCTCTCAATAGGAAAGGCTTCAACTCGAACCCGACTCTGTACCTCTGGAATGTTCTTCATGCAACACTTCTACCAAGTGTGGTTGCTCCAACAACTCTCGGAACAAAAGAAATACCCCACTGACCTCTCTGTTGGGCTAGAAACATACTCTAATGTTGAAGCTCTACCTGTTGCTGATAAGTGCTCCCTCTCTGACTCTGAGTTGCTCCAACACTCCATGCATCTCGCACCATTGCACACCTCCCTGTGCCATCCTTCACTGGTGCAACACTCCTGTACCTCTTGCATCGTTGCAGCCTCCTAGCACTACACAGTCCTGGGACTCCTGCACTGTAGCTCTCTCTGCCATTCCATCCGCATCTGTCTCTACCCAATCAGTTAGTCCTGCTACTCTTCATCGAGGCTCCTGTAGAAAAGTCGAATCAAAGAGGTTGGGTACCTCAAGGATACTGCCCCTCCTCCTTGGGACGATCACACCACATCACCCCACCTCCTACTTGGAGGTATGGCTGCATGTGATCCCTCTTCCCACTTGGCTCGAAGTTTCCCCCTAATGGAGGTCTCTACATGAGTGGATGCCTCCACTATGTCTCCTCTCAACTTCCCTAGTTATGGCTGCTCCACAACCTCCTGAAGTTCTTTCACCAATCATGGCTCCTCCACAATCATCTGAGACTTCTTCTGGCACTGCATGTTGAGAGGTAATGTACTCTCCCTCTCAACCACCAAGTCTCCATCAGTTGCCTTGCTCCTCAAGGCTTTGCATGCATATTGAACCTCAAGAGCATACAGGTTTTAAATAGAGAAGGAATGACCTGTTATAGAGTTTTATGAACCCAACGTTTCAGACTACCAAGTGAGTCCATCATCAGGGGATGCGACAATAGATATTATAGAGATATTCATGATGTATCCAAGAGCTATATATTTTAATATCAATGAAGTCCTTTAGACTGTTATCCTCTAGTACTGCTTCCATGCGAACCTTCCAGGCTATATAATTAGAATTGCCATCAAGGGCATATTCAAGTCTCAAACCATAGAACACCATAGGTGAAATAGAGATGTGATAAGAACTCGATTTCTATATTCAGGAATCACAAAATTCAACTTCTCCCTTCTTGTATACTATTCTTCCTTGATCACCTATGCTCTGATACCATGTAGAAATTTCCCACCTGTAGATCACCTGATAATGCAATAGACTAAAGAAAAATACTTGATCTACTTCTACAACCAATTTAGCAGAAGCTTAATTGAACATGACCAACATTAATAAGAACACATATAACTGATAAGAAGGAATCAATCACACATAACATAGAAGATATAACCTGGGGAAAGCCTCAACCTAAAACCCCAACTCCGTATTATCATACAAGTGGAAATATAGCCAGTATTACAAAAAGAATCATCTCAAAAGCTATCCTGCTCTCTTTGCGATACCTCTGTTGCTCATAGACAGTCAAAGGCCTCTCTCTAAGCTTTGGTCTGCCCTCCAAGACTCCTATTTCTTTGCACAATTTTTATTGGGGTCCATTGTAGCCACTTGTGTGAATTGGCCTCTTCACACACTCACTAACCTCTGATCTAACTGTGCAATCCCGAAGGAGATAAATCCTTCTCCATGGATGAGTTTCCTTTATAAGAAAAATATTCATCCAACTAATAGTACATTGTCCCTTCTTTGATCTCAACTGGGTTTCTGTCTGAACTGACATGCATGAGTTATTCATGAGAGAATCTTCAATTATCTGAAGTGCAGTAGTTATATGAAAGCATGCATTAACTAACTGAACTTACTTAATTTAAACAAACTGTTTAAATCAATTATAACTAGACTTGACTCAGTTAACTGAGCCAACTAATTACAACTCAAATTACAACTCATCCTTATCTCTTTAACTGATGGATAAATTCCTCAATTAATGGATAAATTGTTGCATGTCCTCACATAGACTTCATGTTTGATTTTTCACAACTAATTAACTCATGGAGAATTAGTTAATTTATTTTCAAACAGCTGCTAAGTTCAAATTCGAATTTTACTTCCCACTTTAGTCCAGGGACTAACTAAAAATAGGAATCCATCCCGAACTGCTAAAAATAACAATGCTATTTTTAGCACTTCCATTTTTCATTCCCTGTTGCTCAATCCAACACTGGTACCCAAACTGCTATTTATTGCAATGCTATTTTTAGCACTTCTATTTTTAGCATTTCTTGTTGCCATTTTCAAGAGAGAGTAGGGAGATTATTATTATGTAGAAACCATTCTTGAGATAGTTTGAGGCTAAATTTCTAAAAATTGAGAGAAGCTAGAAACATATCTAAAGGATACAAATTCACTAGGATAGTAAAAATGTATAATTAGTGATGGTTTGTGCATGAAATATCCTCATTCTTAGATGTCAGAGAACTAAGAAGCTTCAAACCTCGTCTAACCTGTTACAACCTTACCATGAAAGAACATAACAATGATTTTTGGCCTGATGGACTAAGTAGGGTACAAATAGGGTGAATCCCACTATATATGCATGTATGTATAAGTGTGTTATATCAAAATGAAACAAGTTGGAGGTATATTGAAAGTGAAGATAAGATGGGTTGCAATTGATAAATAATGGCTAGAATATTGTTTGAGTCAACTTGAAATTTCAAGCTCGAGTTGGCTTATATTTTATTCAAGTGCTAGTGTGATTTGAAGGCTAACCCAACACCTAAATGGAAGAAGACTTAATATTTTTTCTTGAATTATTTATAAGGATAACAAGGATTAGTGTTACCCACCAAAAATTAGGTAACACATAGGAAAAAATGTTTTCCTCTTTGGACATCTAGTCAGCCATTAGATCTATTGATCAACAATTGACATGATGTCATGGACCCTCCATATATATATGCTCTTGTCAGATTTATTTCTCCAATCTGACATTCTTCCTCAAATGAAGGTGGGTCATCCAATGATAGGTACTTTTACCATTTTGCAATCATGTTCTTTTTCTTATTGTTTTTGGGCATACTAATATTAATCAAGGGGTGATATAGATGATTAACCAATCTTAAAAGTATTCTCATTCCCTCATATCACCTGGGTGATTAAAGTTTTATCCTAGTCGTGGGACCTTATTTCAAGCCTTAAGGTTATAGGAAGGACACTATTGGTAAAACTTTGATTGAAAGTGTGGCTGGGACATTCCATATTTACCACTTTCCATGATTCCCTCTATTCTACATCCATTCTTTGGCAATTGGTCATTGGTAATGGGGATTGGCACTCCCTTATCCTCATCCTTGAATTTGTGTCGAAAAACACTACCTTGGAAGTTGATGTAGCTAAAACAATGATAAAATTAAATAAAACCACAATAAAATAAAAATAAAAATTCAAAAGATGGTTGGGACTAAAATTAATGTGTGGGAAAAAGTTGAGCATGATCTCTACCCCCCATTATCCATCACGTGGTTCCTAGAGGACTTGATGCTCCACACATAAAAGTGAACCCTTGTAATGTACCAACTCCAATGAGAAACAAATTACCTCATCTTAATGGGAAATAGAAATCTTGGGCTCTTGAGCTATGCGCCATATAAAGGCAATATCATAAAGAAGTAAAAGGCACACCAAAGGGGTGGAAAAAGAAGATCAAGGAAAGGGGTAACTCATGCTTCCATGATTTCTCCTTCCATACATATATATACCTAGGATGTTGGACCACCATTAGATGGCCAACTGGTTATGGCCCTTGGCCCTAAAGTATTTCCCACTCCATTACCACCATTTCTATATGTGTCTATGGATTGATGGGTTGACTTCAAACCTGCCATTTCCCCTTGGGGATTGGAAACACCTAATAGGGTTATCAATCTATACATACCTAACAATGAGAGTGAACACCTATTTGGGACTTAGTCTAGTTAGATATTTGATGGTGATCTTTGTGCGAAGTAATGGTTGTGTGACTAACCTTAAGTATAGTCCACTCTGATGCATCTAAGGTTGAGGTTACCTAGTGATTGATTGATTTACACTTGATATTGAGGAGGTTTTTTTAGGTGGTCCACATCATAGTAGTAGATGATTCTTGAGGTGATTTCCCCACCTTCTTAGCAAAGCATTAGAAGCCATACTATCTATTTTAGAGATAGAGCTTGACTTGATGATGTAGCATTCCCTACCTATAGTAGAGCATTGGGTTATTTGTTACTTCCACATTATGGTTGGCACCCATAGGAACCCCTAGATGATGAAATTCCAATCTCATGATGCTTAGTGTTGGAGATATTGATGATGTGCCCAATGGACATAAGACGCCTGATGGTTGGCCTTGAAACTGTTTGATGGGAATCACTTGATCTAGAGCCTAGATGATAATGGTCATCCTTGAGATGAAAAGGGAGGGATTGTACATCAACTTGGAGCCCCAAATGTTGAGCTATATGATGCCACATCCCTCTTTTTTCTCGCATGAGTGTGTCGTAGGGAACTTTCTAAGCATGATGTATTATCATGGAGATACTTTTGATTACTTGTACATGATCCTCGAGCATTTCTTAGAGTATGAAGCACATCTTAACCCTTGCCTCACATTGTTGAGGACTTACTAAGCTCATTTCAAGGGTGCAATCACATTATTGGATCATTTATTCCCACTTGTGGGATTTTATGGCATATTTGTCTTATTTTTGAGCTATGGGTTTGACTTGTAACCTCTTTCTTGTAAAACACTTGAAAGTCAACTTGTCTTTAGGGATTTTAGTCATTTAGAATTTTAAAGTGAGTGGAGGAAGGCGCATATAAATAGAGCCTCCTCCTCACTTCATTACTCATAATCATACATGTGAATTTGGGCTCTCATAGAAGAGTGTGACTTGATTCGTTATTTTATACTTGGGAATAATGTGATCTTTTGTGGATTAAATTTGTCTTGGATGTGATTCTTGGCTTGGAGACATTCTTTTGGGATTAAAAGAAGAGTTACTATGGAAGATATTGTAATTTTATTGTTGTTTTTTAATATTTTGCATGCTTTTAACATTTGAAGTAGGATTTCTATTACTCCATCTCTAAATGTTTATTATTAGTAAAACTTTTCTTCATCACTACATGTAGAATTTTCTTATCCATAACCTATAAGGGAAGTCCTAGGGTGGAGACTATTGTTGCAAGAAGTGGGGATGTTTTTGGAAGCGATGTGTTGGAAGCATCATTTTCCAAAATATTTGAAAGCGAAGCATCTCAGATGTGTCTATTATATATATAATAGACATTTTCGAGATGCTTCGCTTTCAAATATTTTTGGAATGTGACGCTTCTGACACTTCGCTTCCAAAAAATGCCCCATATATATGTGTGTGTGTGTGTGTGTGCGTGTGTGTGTATATATATATATTAAAAAGAAATCCAAAATACCAAATTACTTGTAGAAGATATGAAAACATGCATATTTGAAAAATATAATTCATGATAGATATGACATCCATTGTACATAAATGATTAATTATTCGAGCATCAACCATCCAAATTCTAGCAATTACAAGCATACATCAATTGTTGAAGATCATAAAACATAAAGCATCTAGAAGATAAAATCATAAAACATCCAAATAACTTATCAAGCAAGTGAGAAACTGTCAACATGAGTCATGTCCAAAATTCAAATAATAATGTTTAAAAAATAGGCCACTTGGCCACCACCAAGTACACATTGAACTAGGAAGAGTAAGACAAAAATACAAATTCACAACAAGGCTGCAAGTCTAATATATGACAAAAGTTGTAAATTGTGAATATATCTACTAATCTCTCCTCCTTCCACCACGAATAGTATGTGAGCCTCCACATGGTGGAAGTGAATAAGGTGGTGGTTGTGGAAGTTGTGGGAGTGGAATTAATGAAGATGAAGCCCTTGTTGTTGATATTGAAGCATGGAACATGGGAACCACGGGACCAAATGGGAGTGGAATCTCAACTGAATCATCATCATTTTGGATAAGAGCATCCTCCAATTTCTCTATTTGAAACACTCTATCCTCCAAATTGGCCTCCTCTCGAATTTTATCCCAAATCTTAAGGTATTTATTAGTCTTTGCATCGTCACAATAATGGGAAAACAATAAACCAAGCTCTCTGCTTGATCTAAATTTAACCTATTCCATTTAACATTGTGGATGAAATAAAAAGATCTCCAACACCTCTCTATAGGAGAAGTGTTACCACCTATGATATAACCCGCAATGACAAAGTTTGTAGAAGTGGACAAGTACCTCCATGCATGTTCCACCACTCAAGAGAAGAGAAATTATCTTGATCTCTAAGTGCATGATTACTATCAAATGGACCAGTGCCAAGTTTATATTTGATCAATTATTTCCATAGCATGGTAGAATCCTCCCCATTGGGGACTAATTTATCCAATGCTTTCATATAACCAGATAAAACCTTTGGATCTATGTGTGGTTTTCTCCAGCTTCCCCGTAGGTGCTATTGTTGAAATCCATGATGGATGATAGTATTTAGGTGTAAAAACATATGCTAAGTCATGCAATGGAGTTTTTAGCATTTCTCATCGTTTTTCCACCTCTACAAAAATATAATTGTACAAGGTGATATCTCTAAGCTCAAAAATTTCTTTAATATACGACAACATGTTATCCATCTACTCATACACCTCCCCAATTATTGGTCATCTGAATCTGCAAACTTGATCGTATAATAAATTGGTTTGGTGAACTGCAAAACACATTTAATCTGTAACCAAAAGTAACTACCAAGAATAGTTTCCTTAACTACATTAGCACCATCCCTATCAATGTTAATGTCATCCCATGATTCAAAGGTCACCATATTAGTTAAATCTTGTCTCACCTTTACTAGCCACCTAAAGATGAGGTAATAAATTTAAAATCTTGTTTATGAAAGCTTAAGAAAATACAACTTGGAGTAAGCGCCATAAAAGTAGTTTACCCTTGTATTCCCTGTGTTAAATTTAATGAGTTTCTTCCCTATCTTGTAAATATCATTAATCCATCCACGTTATTTATGCTTCACAATATCATGCATCAAAAGGTTCAATGTGTGCACCAAGCACCTAGACCAAAATATGTGTGGATGAGTACACTAAATATTTTTTGTTGATGCCTTATAATTTGAAGCATTATCAATGATCACTTGAACCACATTATTAGGACCAACATCATTGATTTATTTAAATAGCATATCTACAATGTTTTGGGAAGCTTCATTGATGGACAAGGAGTCCTAACTTACAAGAAACCTTGCACCGCTAGTAGAAACACTAAGAAAATTTATCAAATGTTGGTTTCTATCATTTGTCCAACCATCTGATACAATGGATACCCCACAATAATCCCACTCATTTTTAAAATGTGTCAAATATCTTTGAATCGTTGTTTTTTCTCTTTCTAATAATACATCTCTAGCTTTATCATAGTTGGGGCTCTTGTATCCTTTTGGGGCTTCATTGATTCGCTTAACCATATCATGGCAATAGGGAGAGTGAATCATATTGAATGGTACAATGCAAACACAAAGAAATTGGATCACCTTTCCATCCACATCATCCCTCCTAGCAACATTCAGGAGATTTTCTATTGTTCTTCTATTTTTAGAGGTTGCAGAAGTACCATGAGGAGATGAGCTACAAAATCTATAGGTTTCACATGATTCAGAATGAGTTTTTTGTTTCATTTTTTCTATTATGTAGCCTCCTCTATTTGGACATATTTTCTTCTTTGTCCATTGATAATTTAGGGAAATTTTCTATCCCGGTGGGACCTATTTTCTCATCATTTTCCATCAGCCCATAAAGATTCCTCCTCACATGAGTATATGAAGCACCATAGGGTTTTCCTCCATGAAAACCATGAGGGCACACAACTTGTAGGTTCCATCACCTTTTCCCTCAAATTTGGTCACAAAATTCCATAAGGGTGTTGATGCTTTCCCCTCTTGTATTTCAATGTCCTCTTCACCCCCTTGCTCTTCAAACCCTTCCCCCTCATCATACATTGGATCACTCATATGGGGGCAAATATCCTCTTCTTATTATTCCCTTCTATTCCTACTCCCCAACACCATCATCGAAACCAAAAGTGGAATGATACACATAATAAAAAAGAACACCATTTTTGAACATGAATATATATGGACAAGATGAAATGAAATGAGCAAGAAAAAATAATAGGAAAGCATAGGAGAGGGAGGATAAAAATACAAACAACAATGACAAAAAAATTAGGGAGTTCAAGGTTATCACTTACCTCTTTAACTCTTGTAGATGGCATCCCTTCTTTACTCCTCCAAGCTCCTCCTCCTTCACTGCTCCTAGCTCCTCCTCCTTCACTCTAAGCTCTCCTCAAGCCTCTCTTCACAAATATCTCTTCTCCTATCTTCTCCAAGCTCTCCAAAAGTACAAGAGTGAGGAAATGAGATTTATCCCCATATATTTTTTACCTAACTCACCCTAAATTCACTTCTCCAAGCTCTCCTCAAGCCTCTCTTCTCCCATATCTCTTCTATTCTTTTCTCCAAGCTATCTAAATATGAAAGAATGAAGAAAAGAGAGGGAGAAATTCATTTCCACCCAATTCATCTTTTCCCTAAGTCACCATAAATGCACACCCAACCCAAGTTAAGGCATCAAATAAATAAATAAAGGCATGCCTCTGCAAAACTACTTGTCGGCCCTCTCATCCACTCCGGATCCCCTGAATCCATGCTAGATCCACCACAGATATAAGGTGTATTCCTATCTAGAATCACAGATCAGGCCCATGCAGTTCCATATTTCCAAAAATTAGCCCAATTTGGTGAAACCGCAGATCCGATTTTTGGATCTGCGTTTCCATGAGAGGACCACCCAAGGATCAATACAAAACCTAGCTTTGCCCGTGGATTATTTGGGGAGGCGGTGTGGGGAAGGATCGTGAAACACTGAACATAGTACATCAATGAGGAATTATTAAAACATCAACCATCTAGATTCTAGCCATTACAAACAAACATCAAATTTGTAAGCATATCACAGAGTAGAAGGTAGAAAATATCACATATTTAGTGTTTGTTGGGAGAATTTTCTAAGGTTGTTTTTTTATAATCCCACAATTTTTACTTTCCTTTTCCCAAACAATTTTCATTTTCACCTATCTTTCCCAATATATTATGAAAAAAGACAATATGATAATAAAACATATAATTTTATGCAAAAGTACAAGAATTATGACATGGCCATAATGGTTTCAACAACAAAAAAAACTATACTGAAAAGTATGGTAATTACCCTAATGGAAAGAATCATATGAATCTTGTGCATGGTAGTGATTAATCAACCAACCTCATAATGGTCACAAAAACCCATGTTACTACTTAGCATCATTCATAAGGAACAATGCCTTCTACCACATCTAAGGTGAGGAAGATAAGGAAATTCTTTGAAGCATTCAGAGCCAAAGAGTGACAGAATCATGATATAACTATGATGGAAGTGTGATATAACAAAGATGGAAGTGTGAAGGACTACTCAAGAATCTTGACGAAACTACAATGAAACCATGCACAGAATCCTGGTTTAGTTTGCAGAATCTTGCACAAAACTGTCACAGTTCCCACAAGGATAGGAAGTGTGAAATTAAAGATGAAGTGTGGTTTCAAATTTCATAAGCGTGGTTCCATTCACGGTTCCAACATGAATCCACATGATTCGCAGTTTCATCTTATGAGCTAGGAGTAGGGGAAATTCCTACAAAACTATTGCGGACCTTATAATTAATATTTGCGCACAAGAATAGTAGATAGGGGTTTACAAGAGGATGACCTAGTGCATCCTCCCTTACTCCAACAAGGTCATTGCTTGGTATTTAATTCCCTTAAGACTTCATTTTCCCATTGTAGGTAAAGGAAATATTCTCTAAAGTGCATTGACCATCTTCAAACTTAATTAAATATATTCAATCTTTATCTCATCCTAGATGGATAGGGAAATCACTAGGGTTTTAAAGGAATATTATATGTAAAGTGTAACTTTATTACATGGGAGTGGATCTTAATTGCGGGATAATTTGTATAAATTGTAATAAATCAAAATCTAGCATCATAAATTGTCTCGCATGCCTTAATAGGGTTGGAATTATCCCTATTTATTTTTGTTACACACATCTAACAACCCTACAACCCTCATGTTTGCATTAGCCCTAGACTCTATTGAAAATAATTGGTTCCCTTCTTGTTGAACATCATTTAAAGGAAATTTCTAAATTTTTTTATATGTCATTGCATGCCCTAATAAAAACATCAATCAAACCCTAACTTATAGAAGCCTCGTCACAGGTCTAATTATAGAGATCTTGAATCCTACTCTTCAATATCTTGGTCATATTAAGCCCCACTGGGGAGCTCCAGTATTGCAGCAATAATGCTGCAACTCTTGGGACTCCCTTCTTTACTTTTATCAACCTGGTAGTTCGTAACAAACTTGGAAGCGACGGTATTGTATGCACAAGTACTAGCTCTTGTCGTAGCTGGCACAAGTCCGCTAAGGGCTCAAGCAAACTTCTATGAGCTTTGAGAAGAAGCTTGTTAACTGATGGATGGAAGCTAACTCGAAGGAAGTTAATCTGCTTGCGAAAAGAAACTGAAAAACTGAAAGAAAGCGCAAACCCTAGCATACCCTAATTCTACCAACTAGTCCTACTGATGCAAAAAATAGAATGCAAGCTACTGCAAGAGATGCCATTACTTCTAGGAAGGTAAAATACATGTGTCTAGACTACCTCTATCTGACGAAAACATCTTTTTGTATTTTTGAATAAGTTGTCAAAATTATCATGCATAGGCTTTCACTGTTCTTGACTGTGCAGAGGTGGATCGACGAGGAGAAATGCTTGGAAGAGGTTGGGAAGGTTCAGAGAGGGCCTAAGGGGTCCCTAACACCCTTCTAGAGAGTTTCACAGAGTTTGGCTATCAAGAAACCTCATTTGTGAGCTTCTCCAGGAAGTCTGCAGGGGTTCTACAGAATGTTCAGGAATTTCTACAGGATGTTCAGAAATTTCTACAGGATGTTTAGAAATGGGATTTTGGAGGATGGATAAGTGAGGGAAGATGAAGGAATGGGTATGTTGGTAGTATGGGGGTTTGAAGTGGTCCAGGGACTGGTGGATGGAGTTGGGAGAAGGTGTAGATGGATGAATTTGCTCAAAGAAGGCTGAAATAATGGTTGCACAAAAAAGGTAGGGTTATGTGGGCAAAATGAAAAATGTGAGGAAAGAAACCAAGTTAGGGGATGGAATAGATGGTTCTAATGAAGTTTGGGCGGATGAAGAAGTGGTAGAGGTGCTCTGCAATGTATATTTCCAACTGAACCAATAAAGACTTGCAAGTAATCAAAGACCTAGTTATACCAACCTAATCTGATCTAGCTAACAGTAAGTGAATGAACAGAAGCTTTATTTGCAAGGAAACCATGTATATTAACTATGCAACAAAACATTTCAAAGATCGGAACATGTAACCAACTTCTGCAAACGAAAATCGTACACTAGTGATTGTATGGCAAAGCAAAAATAATGTTTTTGTTTGGGACAGCAAGGTTACTTCGATCCTAGCCCCTGATCCTATGAGGGAGAGGCGAAACCAAAGGTGCCCGTTGGCCTTTTTCTGGAGCTTTTCCCTCTTGATATCCTACCAACTTAATATAAACATGAGAAGCCTTTCTAACCATTAACCGTAACCTAGTTAATTAACACAATTTAATCTGCCTAACATAAATAATTTTGCAAATGCATAAAGGAGAAACAACGATGCATAAATGAGAAATAACAATACATAAAGGAGGCCTTGGCTCTCAGGTTGGGCCCAACCCTAAGAGCTACAGCTCCCATAAAGAACTCAGAGCTGATACAAAATAGGACTGCTTATCATTATCAAAAAATAGTCATCAACCGAAAGTTATGCCACAATGGCTGGCTACAATAAGACGAGCTGAAAGTGACAACACTATAGTGCAAAAAATGCAATAGTTTCAAAAGTAAACTACGAAGGCTGAGGCCTTCTTATTTATACATCACGAGGGGCCTAGCAGGCCTCCTAAATTCAAGGGACTCGGCTGTCCCAACTGCTAGTAGACAGTCCCTTTTCCCAAATCTGCTTGGCTGCCTTTAGGATCCGTTTTGGTGACCTGTGAGCTCGAAGTTGGGGGTGGAGATGCCGAGGAAGGGCCATTTAATGTCAGAAACAACCCCCCTACGAATTCTCACCTCAAGCTTGGTTGTCACCTAGCCCATGATTGCTCGGTTTTGCTCCAACAATTGTCCAAAAAACTTGAAATAACCACGTATTAGCCTCCTAGGTAGAGTGACCACCCTTATTCATTCAAATAACATAAACATACTAAAAAAATGCATAATCTATGAAAAATGGAGGATTGAACAAGGATTTAACAAGGACAATTAGGCAAAATGAGCCCAATAAGTTACCCAATTCGAGGCTCATCATCACCCCCCTGCTAAATGGGTTGCTCATCCTTTGAGCAACTAGTCCAGCTCCTCGTCCTTAATTGCTTTGATCACCTCCCTCACATCCCAGGCTTCTGAAGTAATATCTTCTTCACTATCATGGAATCTGGCCTTCCTTTCCACCTCTTCCCACTGCTTATGCTCCTCTTCTTCTGTGCCTCCTTCTAGAAACCCCAAAAGCAAAGGTGGACTTAACTTGAGGCCTATCTAGCTGGCCTGAAGATTTTGCATAGACTTTTTGTAGAGAGGCACTTGTGCCAAGGCCTCCCTCATTCTAGTTGGGGTGTGGTATTCCCTGCTTTTGAGGCTATGGGATAATGTGTTCCACCTACGGGTGTAAGCATGAACATAGTTGTCCCCCAATAGTCGCTCCATGTCCTCGAAATGTGCTATGGCCTGAGCTTGACGATCCATGTAATCTAGCAGGGCCTGAGAGTTGTTTGCTAGGTGCTGGTGGGTGGATATCAATGCTGACGGGTCCCCTGGCTCTGCTCTAATCAACAGTGGTTCATGTAGTTCCCGGTCCATGACATTTCTGACCTCTGCTGCTCTCTTTTCTTCATGGTTTAGCCATGAGGTCATGGCCATAAGCTGCATGTCCCCTACTGTTGTGTTGGGGTCCCACAAGGTCATATTGGGAAGGGCCAAATTATGAAGGTAGAACTCTGATAGCTTGGCCTGTCTTCTGACGAACTGCTGTTACATAAAGCCATGAATTGTTGGGGGTTTTGGATTTGAGTGATACCCCTCTGTGCCAAAGTGTTGATTTGAAATTGCAGCCACTGATCCCTGAGGTATAGGAAGTAGGATTTGGCCGGTTGCCTACATTGCAGAGCTTCCATTGCCCAACTCGCCATGCAGGCCAGTTGGGCCTCCTTCTCTTGTATCTGCTGTTTTAGAGACTGTATCTCTAGGCCTGATTGCAATTCTCTTTCCTGTAGTTGTTGATTCAGTGTCTCAAGTTCAGCTTGCATTCCTTCCTCTCTCTGAGGTTCTTCTGTGGTATCTTTGGCTGTTGTGGCCTCCTCCTATTGCTTTTGTTCTCCCAAGAGGTGAGGCCTGTCTTCTTTCCTTTTTCCTTGTAACTGTAGCTGCTTTCTAAGCAGCTCATTCTATTCTCATAGCTTGGCCTGCTGGTAGCTCTCCACATGCCGTAACCTTGCCAATTCTCTTTGGGCCTCCTTGAGCTTTTCCTCCAGAGGACCTATATCTGCCACCCCCTTGGATTTAGTGATCTTCATCCAAGTGTGGGTCCTCACTCTTTCTTCCTCTAGTGCTAGGAAAAGTGGCATTGTGAATTTTTGAGGAATGATTTTCCCGGCCTCTAAGAAGTTATAATAAGAGCCCAGGCTGGGTTGGAGGCTTGGTTCCATAATGGTATCATCCTTCTCTTCCTCCAGTGGTGACTTGGCTGCTTTTTCCTCCATCTTTTCGGTCTCCTTCAACCTAGCCAATGTTTCCTGTAGAGTAGCCTTGGCATCCTGTAGAGAGGCCTCTGAGTTCAATTTTTCCATCCTTTCTTTCCATGTGGATGTCTTCAGGCTTTCCCACTCATATGTGATGGATTTCTTTTGTTTGGATGGGGTGTCTTCAACTGTAATTGGTCCTTTGGACTGTTTCTCCTTTGGTCTGCCAGTTTTAATCCTCGTGCTTCTTCTCGCCTTAAAATACATGGAAGGCTCCCTCTTCCGCTTTTCTTTTTTCTTTGGAGATGTGCTGAGGGTGGCCAGCACAGCTGCTGCCTCCCTAGCTAGAATCTCAGGAGATGCTTCCTTCCCTTGCCCTTTTTCCAGACTTCCTGTAGAAAGTCCTGTGCTAACTGTTTTCTCGCTTCCTGTCGAAGCAGTTTTTGGACTTCCTGTAGAAATGGCCTTCTGGCTTCTTGTAGAACCAGTTGGCACTATTTTGGCCTGCTTGGCTGGGGGTGCCTTCTCCTTTAGTTTGGTTGTGGCTGCCTTGGGTGTGCCTTCACTTGCTTGGACTTTTTCAGTCCTTTCTCCCTGCTCTGCAATCTCTTCTCCCTGGGTGTTTGTGTCATTTTTCCACCCACAGTTTTGGCCTCAGCAGCTTGACCTTTCTCTTGTTTCTCTTTTTGTCATTGCTTTGGTGGTCTGCCCGGGGTTTCCTGACCCTTGGCTTTCTTTTTTGCCTCAATGTGCTCCTTCTCCTCGCTACTGGAGGAAGTGAGTTCCTCGGCCAAAATTCAGATATCATCATCCTTAGACATATTGCGAAAAATCTCCCAGGAGAGAGGGACAGTATAGGAATGGAGTGCATCTTCTACTAGAAGCTTGATAAGCCCACAATGGGCCAGCTAGTCTGGTGTCCCTTCCTTCAGTTTTGTGGCACACTCAATCAAGGATTGCAGGAGGAAGTATGTTGGGTTGTGTTATATTCTTTCCACGACTAACCTACGTAGTG
>APFE030426198.1:0-33407 GCA_000404065.3 Pinus taeda | reverse complement strand
AAGGAGTCAAATGATCAAGGAAAAAGGCAAAGCAGTGGCTGTTGAGGAAAGCCCGGTATCAAAGGCCAGCTTGAATGATTTGCTGGAAGCTATTGAGTTTGATCAAGCTGGGCCAAAACACAACAAAGCAATGCACGTTGACTTGACACAGTCAACACCGGAAAGCACCAAGAAATCTAAAGTTGCAAAAAGACTAAGGTTTAACGAGCTAGGGGATGAGTTTATTTTCAAACCAAGGAGACCCCTCACCAGAAATCAAATAAAGGAAGCTGAACAACTGCCCAAAATAGAGGAGGCAGAGAAAATAAAGAAAAAACCTTTTACAAGAAAGCAAGCAAGAGAAATTGAGAAACAATCCAGAACAGAGGAAGCAAAAGAAATCAAGAAAAAAGGTTCAAATAAAAAGATCATCATTTCTCAAGAAAAAAATACTACATCTACAAAGGACCAGTGGGAGACAACTGAAAGAGAAATTGCTGAGATGGAGAGGGCCGTAGCTGAAATCGCAGCCATGGAAAAGGAGGTTGCAAAATTGAAAGCACAGCTAAATAAATTAGCTGCTAAATGAAATTGCTGATTCTGAGTAAGGTGTTGTTCCAAAGTTTTGTTAAATTTTGCTTAAGTTCATTATTTTGAAGGCATGTAAGCACAGCTATATAAATCCAAGGTAAAAAGGAATTTTGAAACCAGGTGGTAGAGTAGTTAAAGTCACAGAGAAAATTGAAATTGTTTAAAAACAGTTTCGCAGTTTCGCAGCGCGCTGCGAAACTGCTATAGGTGTTGTTTTAAAAACATGGGCAAACAGTGGATGAAATATTCAAAAATTTGCAAAGAAAACACCTAGGTGACATGGAAGGGATTGAAGGAAGCTGCCACAGCCATTCAATATATGCCAGGTGTACCTTTAGTAAAAGGTAAAATGTTTTGAGCTAAGTTTTGGAAATTTTGATTATAAAGACACTTTATTCTCGGTGATTAGGGTTTGAAGGGAGCTGCATACGGAAAATTTTGGTTGGCACACCTGTACAACAAAGAAGCTTCCAGGATATCAGGAACGTGGTAATGCCATATATTATCCGGTTATTAAAGAATTAAAAGACTTACTGCTGCATACTCGGTGATGCTAAATAATGGAGGACCAGAACCGAAGTTTTAGGGATATTTACAGCTAGCATGGAGCAGATCAAGGTTACCAGTATCCAAGGCCAACATGGACATTAATTGACTCATCTCATGCCATCTCAGCCCAATGAAAATGAGGCCAAGGGTCAAAGCTACAAGGAGGAGACAATTCATGAAAAAGATAGAGTTAGAGTTACAACCAAATTAGAACTCTTTAGAGCTTCTGTTAGTAGTTAATGTATTAAATAAGTTTGTTGGAAACAGATAGGTGTCATTAGTAGCAGTCATCGAGCTCCCCTCATGCTGGAGGAGGAAGCTCCAGGTAGTTAGACTCTTGTTTCTATATATAGCTGAAACATCTATGTAATCAGGGTTGGACATTTTTAGAAACAAAGTATTGCTTTGGCTTGTGTAAGAACTCAATTTGGTAATATGATTTGCTGTTTATCTTCTCAGGATTCTTATAGTGTTTGAAATGCTCAAGATATGTGGTTTTGTCTCATCTTTAATGCTTTTTACAGTTGTATAAATACACAATCACTCAGAATTCACTTATGCTGCTCTGACTTCCTATGTGTATTTGTAAACTGAGGTTTCTATGGTATGATGTTTTGAGTATTTAAACATTGCTACCCTGACTTCTATGCATGAGCAGTGTTATATTTTATTGAATATGATCAACTCCATAAGCCCAATGGAAGCATTTGTAATGTCTGTCCAGCCAACCTGTTTATTTAATTTACTTGTCTAGAGTTAGCCCTCTTATCAACAAACAAAATCAATAGCTTTTTTTTTAGAGAGAGCCCTCTCGGGCTAGGGAGGCTAATCCTTAGTCCAAAGATTGGTCTGAAACAGTTACACAGAGTCTATCTGATTAGTAGCCCCTTCAGAGATTGATTTTGTGATAACAGGTACTACCACCTGTTATCTCGTCCCTTAAAGGCAGTGCCATGTGGGGACCGAATCTGACACTATCTAAATAACAAGATCATATGATCAATAGACATGACGGCCAAAGTCTAGGACATCGTCTCATAATAATTACACAGTAGATATTTTAAAGAAAACCCATGAAAAAGTAAAATATGGTCAATAGACAAGACAGTCGGAATCTAGGACATCGGATTATTATAATTACAAAGTGGATATTTTAAAGAAAACCCATGAAAACTAAAAATGTACATGATATCTGATGAGTGATCATATACATCCATCACTATCATATTGCCATTCTTCTGCACCAGCATATTCTCTTTCAGCTTCATCCATCTCCAATAATTGTTCTATGTCAGGAGAAAATATATCATTTGGCAAGGCATCATGAAGCCATGGAGGTGCTACTTCCCAAAAATAGCAAAAAAATGGAAAATGGAATACATTTGTTGGTCTCGTCCTGGGATCTGTAGAAAATTCTCCATGGAAGCTGACCTTCAAACTGAATGATGGTTCATCTTGTTGTCTATCCTGTAAGACTACTTCTGTTTCAGTATGAATAAATTCAAACTCTACAGTGTAGTCATATCAAGCAGCAATATGAATTTCCCAAATTAAAGTGTTAATGGTTTCCCGGAAATTAAAATTACAAATATGCTCACTCCTAGGCATATACTTAAACATAAACAACCTAAACCAGGGACTCCACCAGTTATTAGCACTATCTAACTGTGTTGCATATGCAATGACTCTAACATAACCATGTGTTCTATCCCTCTGATGGATGGAGAAATAATCTTGACATGTCCAACCTGTATGTTGGACAAAACCAAAATAGACATGAATTGGTCCTCTAGACAATGAATAATAGACACGCCAAGGCCTATCTCTATAAGGTAACTCACTATTATAGGCTATCATGCCAGACTCTGAATCAAACCACATCTGCAAAATAATTTGGATGACTTCTACTGGTTATGATTTGACTCTTAAAAAAAAACAATCCCAACAGAATTCATATTTACACTGAATACAGACCGGGATGGAACAAATTTTTGACTGACAGACACTAGACTGGACTAGACTTTTACTCGAAGAACTTTCTCCTTTGTATAGGGGTCTGAACATCTTGATGTCTTTGATCTCTGGAGCTCCTTCTCTTGTCAACATGTCTACTAAATAATTTTCTGCACCTGATTTATAGACGATGACGAAATCAAAACCTTCTAGCCAGAGAGCCCATCTTAGAATCTTGGTATTTCCTTGTTTTAACAATTTTTTGTTGGAAAAAATACCTTTCATGTGCTTCAGATCAGTTCTAACCAAAAACCTTACACTCTTCAAGAACAATCTGAATCTTTGGATTCCCCTTTTGACAGCAAGTATTTCTTTGTGCGAGGATGGATACTTAACTTCTGTGTCGTCAAAAGTACCAGATTCATACGCACAAACAAGTTCCTTCCTTCCATGTTTCTGTAACAAAGCTGTAGCCCATGTATGATTAGATGCATCTGTTTCAAGAATGAATGGGAGATTAGTGTCAGGTAGTCTTAACTTGGGAAGTTCTCTGATTTTGCTTTTTATGTTCCTTACTATTGTAGTCATTTCATTGGACCGTGCGATTTTTTCTTTCCTCAGTCTTCTCTGCAAAATATTAGTATCTTCAGACTGCTTTTCGTAGAACTGCCGGATGTAATTCAAGCAACCTAAAAATCTCTGAAGTATCTTTTCATCAAGGAGAATATTAGGGAACTTCGAAAGATGGAGAAGGACATGAGGCTGAAGCTCTATATGACCTTGTTCTATATGCAATCCTAAATAGTCTATTCTGACTTTTCCAATTTGAAATTTTTCTTGTGAGTCAGATAGAACTAAACCATGCTTGTATACCATTTCATAAAAGTTTTCTAAATGCATCTTGTGAGTATTTACATCTTTGCTGAACACAAGCAAATCATCAATATATACAATTACATATTCTACCCCTCCAAAAATATCTTCCATCCTTTTTTGAAATTCAGACGGAGCATTCTTTAATCCAAATGGTATGATTGTCCATTGGTATTGGCCATGGGGAACCATGAAGGCGGTTGTATACCTATCTTCTGGAATAATGCCAATTTTCCAAAACCCGCTTTTAAGATCAAATTTGCTGAAAACATTGGCATTAGCTATTTTAGCAAGCAACAATTCTTTATTGGGAAGAGGATACCTGATAGGCATGAGGGTCTCATTCAATATTTTGTAATTAATTACCAACCTCTTCTTGCCACGTTTTTGCTGACTATGTTTGTTGACATAGAAAGCTGGAAAGGCCCATGGGCTTTTGCAAGGTTCAATCAAATTTTGTTCAAGCAGTTGTTGAATTTCTTGTTTGCACAAGGCTTTTTAAGTAGGCGACATATGGTTAGCACTTGCTTCTTGTGCTTTAGGAAGATACCCTTCTTTATAAGGTAATGCTACAAAGTATTTCTCTCTGGTCCAGAAAGCGTCTAGCCTACTTGCTGTGCAATCTTGGTGTAGCTTATCTGAGATCGCCTGCAATGCCTTTTGCCCATGTATTTGTGCGTGCTTGAAAATTTTTTGAATTTTTGTAAGATTATGCATAGTGTCCTGCAAATTATCTTCTTCACTGGGCTTGACCTTAAGCTAGTACTCATTCTTTGCAGGAATCATAACAGGTCCCTCATTAGTAGTAAATGTAACAGAGTCTTTTCCAAACGTAACTGTGAGGAATCTTTTCAAAAAATCTTGTCCTAACAAGACATCTGAGCCTGTATCAAAACTGTACAATGTAACATAAGTCTGTACATGATTCAAATAGACTGGGAAATCAAGAGGTATATAGTTAATCTCCATTAATTCTTTATTTACAGCTAAGAAGGATAGTTTAGTAGGTTGCCAATAATAAGAAGGAATTGCACCAAACTTGCAGCAACTACACATAGCTACAGAATCAATTTGTGCATCTAAAGTATATTCCTTTATGTTTGGCAATTTTATTTTCAGAGGGATTACCACTTTATCTCCTATTCCCATGATGTTTACCAAATCTACTTCCTTAGATTTCATGGGAATTTCTTCTGGAATATCCTTCATCAGAATTCTTGCCAATTTGGAATTAGCATCATCATATTCAGAAATAAAATTTTGAAGTTTAGCTAATAATTGCAACATTTTTGATCTTGTTAAATTAATAGATGATTCCAAACTGCTAATTTTTTTCTTGAGAGTATTGATTTCATCCATACCTTTATCTTGAAAAGCTTGTGTAAAACTCAATGGTTTGAACATTGAATCAAACTCTCTTGCCATGAAATTATCATCCTCAATGACCCTTTTGGAAGGTAATTGTTTTTCTAAACTCTCTAGCTTTTCTTTCAATCTTCTTCTGGTTGTTAACTGGGATGGTCCAAGCTGAGATAGTTGGGTCTTTATGTCATTAATCTGATTCTGCAAATTATCTGTTATATTGAAGAAGAAAATTTTAATGTCAGCAATAAAAGATTCATTAGAGTCAGAGGAATCAGATTCCAACCTTATTTTGCTGATATTAAGTAGATCAACAATGTCTGAAGCAGAAGAATCACTGGAAATTTCAAAATATTCTCCATCTGAGTGGGATATGAAATCCCAATTCTCTGGATTATGGACTATAGTGAAAACATCCATAATCTTCAATTGTTTCTTGTTCTTTTTCTCTTTGCATGTATTTGCATAATGGCCTTCTTTCCCACATATAAAACAGGTTACTCTTTTAGAAGGCTTTGCTCTTTTCCTAAATATTGTCCTCTTCTTTTTGGAAAACTTAGAAGGATACTATTTTTTCCTTGGCGTATACTTATCTCTCTTGCATGAGCATGAAAATTTTGGCACTTTATTTTTAGATTTGCTACTACATCCAAAATCATAAGTTTTTACAAAATTATTACACAACTTCGTACTGAAATGCATCTGCTTTTTAAAATTCTTTTTAGCTTTTTCTGATGCACATTCTCTTTGCAGAATAGAAACTATCATCTGAAGTACTGCAGCAAATGAAGAATTTTCAATTTGTACTTTGTTGGTCTCAATATACTGGTTAATCAAATCTGGAATTTTCCCTGGCATTGAAGTTATGTAATACCTTAAATAAGCAACATTATGAGGACCTGTTGCTTGATAAAGGTGTTTTTGCATAACACAATAATAATCATGCAGATAATCTATGTTACACAATCTTTGAGATAAAAAGAGTTGGCCATGATGTGATGAATTCTCTGGCACAACCCCTACTAATTCATGTTTTAATGCATCAAAAATTGCTCTCAGGGGATCTGTTGGATGTTCAATGATATTGTTCATTTCTTCTTCAGACAACTTCTCCCACCATTGTTTTAAAATGCTAGTAAAAGACCAAACAATTTGTGTAACTATATCAGACCATGGTGCTTCAGTTTCAGCTTTTCGCTGTAGTGCCCAAGCATGGACATTATGCAACACTGTTATAACTTCTTCACCTTTCATGCAATCAATATTTACTAAAAGTGTATTACCAAATCCTTTAGCTGATGGATTTTCAAATTTGGCAGGGACACTTTCCAAATTTTCTTTAAATCTAGAAAAAGGACTATCGGCTGATGTGTCATGTGCAAAAGTATCCCAGTCATCCTTCTTTCCTTTATGTGGGAATGTGAATGTATCACCTCTATCCCTTTTAGAACTAGTTTCTCCTTGAGTGGGGTCTCCAGAATTAGAGGTAACACCAGACATAGCCAAAAATTTTGGAGCAGATGGTTGGCCATTTTCCACAAAGGTTTTGAGGCTGACATAGCCCTTTGGTAATCTCAAGCTTTCAACAGTAGGAAAAGTGGTTAGCCTATTTCTCACTAAATCAGTTTTCTCTCTGGCTAACATTATTCCTTTTCGTACTTTTTCAATCTTAGCAGTATCTATATTATCATTGTTTTTGAACAAAATACTCCTAAGACCATCTTTTGGTTCCTCTGTACTAGAAGAAAAATTTAATCTTGAACTTGAAAGATCTACTTCTCTATAATGAGGTGGAGAAGTAGGCTGTCGTAATGCATCTCTCAAGTGTTCAAGGGACTTGGAGATTATTCCCATGTTGGAATTGACATCATTCAATTTCTGTTTGTGCTCATTCTGTATTACCAAACATTCATTATAACCACTGTCCATTTTCTTTATATTTTCTTTAATTTCTACCACATCTTCAGCTATATCATCTATATTCTGTACCATACAAACAATCTGATAGTTTGTATAATTATGCATTTTCTCTATTTTAGTTTGATTTGTATCTGACATATTTTTCATTTGTATCCATTGAAAATCTGTAATCAGAGTACCATTCTTGAAAGTTCTTCTAGAGTTTGTAGGCTCCAGATATGTTTCATTAATCTTTGCAATTAGATCCTATGGGGTTCTGATCTTCAAGTTGGAAACTAGAAGATGGACCAGATACACAGAATTGGCAATCATCAGATTTGTGAGTCAGAGGTTTCTTTTGATTCCTTTTGGGAGCAGAATATATGGACGGCACTGGTAAAGGAGTAGGAGAACGCATAACTGGAGGAGGTATCACTGCTTTTGTACTGTCTCGAATTTCTAGAAATGGGGACCTATCCAGGATAGTCATGGATCTGACAGGACGAGGGCTTGTGAATTTGAGACCCGAAGAACCATCAGAGTGCTTGACAATAGACAATTGCCTAGGTTCTTTTGACGTTTGCAGTTGAGGATATCTTTGAGATAATGGAATGTAAGTGCTATTCAATTCATCGGGCATAGTGCATTCTGAAAATCCTATCTGCAAGGGGTTAGTATTACTGGGACCAACTAGTACTCCTTCTTTCAAAGCTCTAGAGCACAGTTTCAAATTGAGTGGAGGCATTGTGCTTGAAACAAATCGAGGACAAATAGAAGAATGCAGTTGAGCGATCAAAGTTTGTGGGGCGACATTGAAACCATTGAACTGAATATAGGAATTCAGAAACTAATTTATATATGGATCACTCAAAGAAACCTGATATCTGGGGATTTCAGAAGACCAAACGGGACCATTATTAAGAGGGCTCCGAAAACCTCCCAGCAAAGCATCATTAAAATCATTCAGTCTAGTATCCAGAACATAAGTTAGGCAAGAAGTATTTAATCCAGGTCTTGCAAGTGGATTAATCCCAAACTGAATCATGCCTATATGAATATATTTGAACCCATGTTCCAAAGCCCATTCAATATCTTCTTTTTTAATCAAAGGAATTCGGTTCTCCCGTTGAGTTATATTTGTCCCTGCCTTCGTTTACGAGTTAAAATCGACAATAAGGCTTTGGTAGAGAGCGTTTTGAGGTGACGGACTATCATGTTTGCTTTCCTGGAGCACAAAGGATTTATCTCTTCTGTTCAGGTGCATACTTATATTTAATCTCAATGGCTATTTTTTTGAATGAATTTGTTCTTCAAACACTCGAGGATAGAAAAATTTCTAAGAAAAAGAGATGGTGTTTTCTGAACAAGTATTTGAACAAATCTTCTGAACAAAAATTATATGATGAAAAGGTTTTAGTTCAAGAATTCGAGCCACAGCCAAATTGGACATTGCCAGAAATAGTAGACAGGTTATATAAGATTCTTTCTTTTCAGTTTAGAGCAGATCAGCTATTTCGCTTTACTTCCATGAATATAACTATTTCCACTGAACATAAATTCTACCAGATTCCTTTGATTAAAAAAGAAGATATTGAATGAGGTTTGGAACATGGGTTCAAATATATTCATATAGGCATGATTCAGTTTGGGATTAATCCACTTATCAGACCTAGATTAAATACTTCTTGCCTAACTTGTGTTCTGGATACTAGACTGAATGATTTTAATGATGCTTTACTAGGAGGTTTTTAGAGCCCTCTTAATAATGGTCCCGTTTGGTCTTCTGTAATCCCCAGATATCAGGCTTATTTGAGTGATCCATATATAAGTGAGTTTCTGAATGCCTATATTCAGTTCAATGGTTTCAATGTCTCCCCACAAACTTTGATCGCTCAGCTTCATTCTTCTATTTGTCTTCAATTTGTTTCAAGCACAATGCCTCCACTCAATCTGAAACTGTGCTCTAGAGCTTTGAAAGAAGGAGTAATAGTTGGTCCCAGTAATACTGCCCCCTTGCAGATAGGATTTTCAGAATGCACTCTACCCGATGAATGGAATAGCACTTACATTCCATTATCTCAAAGATATCCTCAACTACAAACGTCAAAAGAACCTAGGAAATTGTCTATTGTCAAGCACTCTGATGGTTCTTCGGGTCTCAAATTCATAAGCCCTCATCTTTTTCAGATCCATGACTATCCTGGATAGGTCCCCATTTCTAGAAAGTCGAGACAGTACAAAAGCAGTGATACCTCCTGTAGTTATGTGTTCTCCTGCTCCTTTACTAGTGTCGTCCATATATTCTGCTCCCAAAAGGAATCAAAAGAAACCTCTGACTCACAAATATGATGATTACCAATTCTGTGTATCTGGTCCATCTTCTAGTTTCCAACTTGAAGATCAGAAGCTTGAACCAGTATTGCCTGATATAAAAAGCTTTATTATTCCTAGAGCCCCACAGGATCCAATTGTAAAGATTAATGAAAGATATCTGGAGCCTACAAACTCTAGAAGAACTTTCAAGAATGGTACTCTGAAGATAGATTTTCAATGGATACAGACGAAAAATATGTCAGATACAGATCAAACTGAAATAGAGAAAATGCATAATTATACAAACTATTAGATTGTTTGTATGTTGCAGAATATAGATGATATAGCCAAAGATGTGCTAGAAATTAAAGAACATATAAAGAAAATGCACAGTTGTTATAATGAATGTTTGGGAATACAGAATGAGCACAAACAGAAATTAAATGATGTCAATTCCAACATGGGAATAATCTCCAAGTCCCTTGAACACTTGAGAGATGCATTACCACAGTCTACTTCTCCACCTCATTATAGAGAAGTAGATCTTTCAAGTTCAAGATCAAAGTTTTCTTCTAGTATAGAGGAACCAAAAGATGGTCTTAGGAATATTTTGTTCAAAAACATTGATTATATAGATACTGCTAAGATTGAAAAAGTACGAAAAGGAATAATGTTAGCCAGAGAGAAAATAGATTCAATGAGAAATAGGATAACCACTTTTCCTACTGTTGAAAGCTTGAGATTACCAAAGGGCTATGTCAGCCTCAAAACCTTTGTGGAAAATGGCCAACCATTTGCTCCAAAAATTTTGGCTATGTCTGGTGTTACTTCTAATTCTGGAGACCCCACTCAAGGAGAAACTAGTTCTAAAAGGGATAGAGGTGATACATTCACATTCCCACTGGGTGACTGGGATACTTTTGCACATGATGCATCAACTGATAGTCCTTTTTCTAGATTTAAAGACAATTTGGAAAGTTTCCCTGCCAAATTTGAAAATCCATCAGCTAAAGGATTTGGTAATACACTTTTTAGTAAATATTGATTGCATGAAAGGTGAAGAAGTTATAACAGTCTTGCATAATGTCCATGCTTGGGCACTATAGTGAAAAGCTGAAACTAAAGCACCATGGTCTGATATAGTTACACAAATTGTTTGGACTTTTACTGGCATTTTAAAAAAATCGTGGGAGAAGTTGTCTGAAGAAGAAATGAACAATATCATTGAACATCCAACAGATCCCCTGAGAGCTATTTTTGATGCATTAAAACATGAATTCGTAGGGGTTGTGCCAGAGAATTCATCACATCATGGCCAACTCTTTTTATCTAAATATTTTGTAACATAGATTATCTGCATGATTATTATTGTGCTATGCAAAAACTCCTTTATCAAGTAACAGGTCCTCACAATGTTGCTTATTTAAGTTATTACATAGCTTCAATGCCAGGGAAAATTCCAGATTTGACTAACCAGTATATTGAGACCAACAAATTACAAATTGAAAATTCTTCATTTGCTGCAGTACATCAGATGATAGTTTCTATTCTACAAAGAGAATGTGCATCAGAAAAAACTAAAAGGAATTTTAAAAAGCAGATGCATTTCAGTACGAAGTTGTGTAATAATTTTGCAGAAACTTATGATTTTGGATGTAGTAGCAAATCTAAAAAGAAAGTCCCAAAAGTTTCATGCTCATGCAAGACAGATTAGTATACTCCGAGGAAAAAATACTATCCTTCTAAGTTTTCCAAAAAGAAGAGGACAGTATTTAGGAAAAGAGCAAAGCCTTCTAAAAGAGTAACCTATTTTATATGTGGGAAAGAAGGCCATTATGCAAATACATGCAAAGAGAGAAAGAACAAGAAACAGTTGAAGATTATGGATGTTTTCACTACAGTCAATAATCCAGAGAATTGGGATCTCATATCCCACTTAGATGGAGAATATTTTGAAATTTCCAGTGATTCTTCTGCTTCAGACATTGATGATCTACTTAATATCAGCAAAATAAGGTTGGAATCTGATTCCTCTGACTCTGATGAAACTTTTATTACTAACATTAAAATGTTCTGCTTCAATAAAAAAGATAATTTGCAGAATGAGATTAATGACATAAAGACACAGCTAGCCCAGCTTGCACCATCCCAGTTAACAGCCAGAAGAAGATTGAAAGAAAAGATGGAGAGTTTAGAAAAGAAATTACCTTCCAAAAGGGTCATTGAGGATGAGAATTTCATGGCAAGAGAGTTTGTTTCAATGTTCAAACCATTGAGTTTTACAAAAGCCTCTCAAGATACATGTATGGATGAAATCAATACTCTCAAGAAAAAATTTGCAGTTTGGAATCATCTATTAATTTAACAAGATCAGAAATGTTGCAATTATCAGCTAAACTTCAAAATCGTATTTCTGAATATGATGATGCTAATTCCAAATTGGCAAGAATTTCGATGAAGGATATTCCAGAAGAAATGCCCATGAAATCTAAGGAAGTAGATTTGGTAAACATCATGGGAATATGAGATAAAGTGGTAATCCTTCTGAAAAAAAAATTGCCAAACATAAAGGAATATACTTTAGATGGACAAATTGATTCTGGAGCTATGTGTAGTTGCTGCAAGTTTGGTTCAATTCCTTCTTATTATTGGCAGCCTACTAAACTATCCTTTAGAGATGTAAATAAAGAATTAATGGAGATTAACTATATATCTCCTAATTTTCCAGTCTATTTGAATCATGTACAGACTTATGTTACATTGTACAGTTTTGATACAGGCTCAGATGTGTTGTTAGGAGAAGATTTTTTGAAAAGATTCCTCCTAGTTACCTTTGGCAAAGACTCCATTACATTTACTACTAATGAGGGACCTGTTATGATTCCTGCAAAGAATGAGTACCAGCTTAAGGTCAAGCCCAGTGAAGAAGATAATTTGCAGGACACTATGCATAATCTTACAAAAGTTCAAAAAATTGTCAAGCATGCAGAAATACATGGGCAAAAGGCATTGCAGGCGATCTCAGATAAGCTACACCAAGATTGCACAACAAACAGGCCAGACGCTTTCTGGACCAGAGAGAAATATTTTGTAGCATTACCTTATAAAGAAGGGTATGTTCCTAAAGCACAGAAAGAAATTGCTAACCATATGTCGCCTACTGAACAAGCCTTGTGCAAACAAGAAGTTCAACAACTGCTTGATCAAAATTTGATTGAACCTTGCAAAAGCCCATGGGCCTATCCAACTTTCTATGTCAACAAACATAGTGAGCAAAAACGTGGCAAGAAGAGGTTGGTAATTAATTACAAAATATTGAATGAGGCCCTCATGCCTATCAGGTATCCTCTTCCCAATAAAGAATTGTTGCTTGCTAAAATAGCTAATGCCAATGTTTTCAGCAAATTTGATCTTAAAAGAAGGTTTTGGAAAATTGGCATTATTCCAGAAGACAGGTATAAAACCACCTTCACGGTTCCCCATGGCCAATACCAATGGAAAATCATGCCATTTGGATTAAAGAATGCTCCGTCTGAATTTCAAAAAAGGATGGAAGATATTTTGGAGGGGTAGAATATGTAATTGTATATATTGATGATTTTCTTGTGTTCAGCAAGGATGTAAATACTTACAAGATGCATTTAGAAAACTTTTATGAAATGGTATACAAGCATGGTTTAGTTCTATCTGACTCAAAATAAAAATTTCAAATTGGAAAAGTCAGAATAGACTATTTAGGATTGCATATAGAACAGGGTCATATAGAGCTTCAGCCTCATGTCCTTCTCCATCTTTTGAAGTTCCCTGATATTCTCCTTGATGAAAAGATACTTCAGAGATTTTTAGGTTGCTTGAATTACATCCAGCAGTTCTACGAAAAGCAGTCTAAAGATACTAAGATTTTGCAGAAAAGACTGGGAAAGAAAAAATCACATGGTCCAATGAAGTGACTACAACAGTAAGAAACATAAAAAGCAAAATCAAAGAACTTCCCAAGTTAAGACTGCTTGACACTAATCTCCCATTCATTCTTGAAACAGATGCATTTGATCATACATGGGCTGCAGCGTTGTTATAGAAACATGGAAGGAAGGAACTTGTTTGTGCATATGCCTATGGCACTTTTGACGACACATAAGTCAAGTATCCATCCTCCCACAAAGAAATACTTGCTGTCAAAAGGGGAATCCAAAGATTCAGATTGTTCTTGAAGAGTGTCAGGTTTTTTGTTAGAACTGATCTGAAGCACATGAAAGGTATTTTTTCCAACAAAAAATTGTTAGAACAAGGAAATACCAAGATTCTAAGATGGGCTCTCTGGCTAGAAGGTTTTGATTTCGACATCATCTATAAATCAGGTGTAGAAAATTATTTAGCAGACATGTTGACAAGAGAAGGAGCTTCAGAACTCAAAGACATCAAGATGTTTAGACCCCTATACAAAGGAGAAAGTTCTTCGAGTAAAAGTCTAGTCCAGGCTAGTGTCTGTCAGTCAAAAATTTGTTCCATCCTAGTCTGTAGTCAGTGTAAATATGAATTATGTTGGGATTGTTTTGTTTTAAGAGTCATAAATCATTACTAGTAGAAGTCATCAAAATTATTTTACAGATGTGGTATGATTCAAAGTCTAGCATGATAGCCTATAATAGTGAGTTACCTTATAGAGATAGGCCTTGGCATGTTTATTATTCACTGTCTAGAGGACCAGTTCCTGTCTATTTTGGTTTTGCCCAACATACAGACTAGACATGGAAAGATTATTTCTCCATCCATCAGATGGCTAGGATACATGGTTATGTTAGAGTTATTGCATATGCAACACAGTTAGTTAGTGCTAATAATTGGTGGAGTCCCTGGTTTAGGTTGTTTATGTTTAAGTATATGCCTAGAAGTGAGCATATTTGTAATTTTAATTTCTGGGAAACCATTAACACTTTAATTTGGGAAATTCATATTGTTGCTCGATATGACTACACTGTAGAGTTTGAATTTCTTCATACTGAAACAGAAGTAGTCTTACAGGATAGACAGCAAGATGAACCATCATTCAGTTTGAAAGTCAGCTTCCATGGAGAAATTTCTACAGATCCCAGGACGAGACCAGCAAATGTATTCCATTTTCCATTTTTTTGCTAGTTTTTGGAAGTAGCACCTCCATGGCTTGATGATGCCTTGCCAAATGATATATTTGCTCCTGACATAGAACAATTATTGGAGATGGACGAAGCCGAAAGAGCATATGCGGGTGCAGAAGAATGGAAATATAATAGTGATTAATGTATATGATCACTCATCAGATATCATGTACATTTTTAGTTTTCGTGGGTTTTATTTAAAATATCCACTTTGTAATTACAATAAGCCGATGTCCTAGATTCCAACCGTCTTTTCTATCGATCATATTTTACTTTTTCGTGGGTTTTCTTTAAAATATCCACTGTGTAATTATTATGAGCTGATGTCCTAAACTCCGGCCGTCATGTCTATTAATCATATGATCTTGTTATTTAGATAGTGTCAGATTCAGTCACCACATGGCACTGCCTTTAAGGGACGAGATAACAGGTGGTAGTACCCACTTTCCTGAATATTTTATTTTGGTCCTTACTATTAGTCCTTTCGATATGATTTCCTGCGTGATATTCATACCGAAAGGAGATTCCTCCTGTTGTAGGTTTCTGGTAAAAAATTCAACTGGTTTACCTACTAAGAGATTATAAATACTAGAATTAAAAGGAGGAGGGGCATTCAGAAATTGAGAGTCTTAGGGTCAAGAATTCTAAGTCGAATTTTTCTCTTGCTTTGCATCTGTGGACATTCTGTCTGATCTGCTTGCAACACGAGCTGAGTTCAAAGTCCTTAGGTGATTCGAGAAGCCTGTGCATCAGCGCTTGATGCTGGTGTGAACCTAAAGTGGCCGGATTAGTATTTTAGTCTGTAAGTTTTGATCTTTTAGACTCAGCCTGCTTGCATGCCAGGTAGCCTGTAGATTTTTTATGCTACGGCTAACTCATATCTACTAAATGCTGCAGTAGTCTATCTGAGGAAAAGATTCCCTTTTGTAAGATTCCCTTTTGTAATATTCACATCCATATATGAATAAAATTCTTCTGGTCATATTTCTGCAACTTTTGCTCCTTTAGAGTAACGTTCTTGAAAGTTCTTCTAAAGTTTGTAGGCTCCAGATATCTTTCATTAATCTTTGAAATTGGATCCTATGGGGCTCTGGGAAGACTAAAGCATTTTATATCAGGCAATATTGGTTCAAGTTTCTGATCTTCAAGTTGGAAACTAGAAGATGGACCAGATACACAGAATTGGAAATCATCAGATTTGTGAGTCAAAGGTTTCTTTTGATTCCTTTTGGGAGCAGAATATATGGATGACACTGGTAAAGGAGTAGGAGAATGCATAACTGGAGGAGGTATCACTGCTTTTGTACTGTCTCAACTTTCTAGAAATGGGGACCTATCCAGGATAGTCATGGATCTGACAAGACGAGGGCTTGTGAATTGGGACCTGAAGAACAATCAGAGTGCTTAACAATAGACAATTGCCTAGGTTCTTTTTATGTTAGCAGTTGAGGATATCTTTGAGATAATGGAATGTAAGTGCTATTCCATTCATCGAGCAGAGTGCATTCTGAAAATCCTATCTGTAAGGGGGCAGTATTATCGGGACCAACTATTACTCCTTCTTTCAAAGCTCTAGAGCATAGTTTCGGATTGAGTGGAGGCATTGTGCTTGAAACAAATCGAAGACAAATAGAAGAATGAATTAGAGCGATCAATGTTTGTGGGGTGACATTGAAACCATTGAAGTGAATATAGGCATTCAGAAACTCATTTATATATGGATCACTCAAAGAAACTTGATATCTGGGGATTACAGAAGACCAAACAGGGCCATTATTAAGAGGGCTCTGAAAACCTCCCAACAAAGCATCATTAAAATCATTCAGTCTAGTATCTAGAACACAAGTTAGGCAAGAATTATTTAATCCAGGTCTGAAAAGTAGATTAATCCCAAGCTGAATCATGCCTATATGAATATATTTGAACCCATGTTCCAAACCCCATTCAATATCTTCCTTTTTAATCAAAGGAATCTGGTAGACTTTATGATCAGTGGAAATAGGTATATTCGTGGAATTAAAGCGAAATAGCTGAGCTGCTCTAAATTGAAAAGCAAGAATCTTATATAACTTGTCTACTTCTATTTCTAGCAATGTCCAAATTGGTTGTGGCTCGAATTCTTGAACTAAAACCTTTTCATCATATAATTTTTCTTCAGAAGATTTGTTCAAATACTTGTTTAGAAAAGACCATCTCTTTTGCTTAGCAAATTTTATATCCTCGGGTGTTTGAAGACCAAATTCATTCAAAAAACCAACCATTGATATTAAATATAAGTATGCACCTGAACAGAGGAGATAAAACCTTTGTGCTCCAAGAAATCAAACACAGTCGTCCATCGCCTCAAAATGCTCTCTACCAAAGCCTTATCACCGATTTTAACTCATAAACGAAGGCAGAGACAAATATAACTCAATGGGAGAACTAGATAGTTATGAAAATTGCTTGGACAAAGAACCAGATGGCTCTGATAGCATAAAATTTGTGGAGCAAAAGTTGCAGAAATATGGCCAGAAGGATTTTATTCATATATGGATGTGAACATTACAAAAGGTAATCTTACAAAAGGGAATCTTTTTCCTCAGATAGACTGCTGCAGCATTTAGTAGATATGAGTTAGCCGTAGCATAACAAATCTACAGGCTACCTGGCATGTGAGCAAGCTGAGTCTAACAGATCAAAACTTACAGACTAAAATATTGATCCGACCACTTTAGGTTCACACCAGCGTCAAGCACTGATGCGCAAGATTCTCTAATCTCCTAAGGACTTTGAACTTGGCTCGTGTTGCAAGCAGATCAGACATAATATCTGTAGATGCAGAGTAGGAGCAAAATTCGACTTAGACTTCTCGACCCTAAGACCTGTTATTTCGTCCCTTAAAGGCAGTGCCATGTGGGGACCGAATCTGACACTATCTAAATAACAAGATCATATGATCAATAGACATGATGGCCAGAGTCTAGGACATCGGATCATAATAATTACATAGTGGATATTTTAAAGAAAACCCACGAAAAAGTAAAATATGATCAATAGAAATTGAGAGTCTTAGGGTCAAGAAGTCTAAGTCGAATTTTTCTCCTGCTCTGCATCTGCGGACATTCTATCTAATCTGCTTGCAACACGAGCCGAGTTCAAAGTCCTTAGGAGATTCGAGAATCCTGCAGATCAGTGCTTGATGCTGGTGTGAACCTAAAGTGGCTGGATCAATATTTTAGTCTGTAGGTTTTGATCCTTTAGACTCAGCCTGCTTACATGCCAGGTAGCCCGTAGATTTGTTATGCTATGGCTAACTCATATATACTAAATGCTGCAACAGTCTATCTAAGGAAAAATATTCCGTTTTGTAAGATTCCCTTTTGTAATGTTCACATCCATATATTAATAAAATCCTTCTGGTCATATTTCTGCAACTTTTTCTCCACAAATTTTATGGTATCAGATCCATCTGGTTCTTTGTCCAAGCTATTTTCATAACCCATTTGGTTCTCCCATTGAGTTATATTTGTCCCTGCCTTCGTTTACTAGTTAAAATTGGCGATAAGGCTTTGGTAGAGAGCGTTTTGAGGCGATGGACTGCTGTGTTTGCTTTCCTGGAGCATAAAGGTCTTATCTCCTCTGTTCAGGTGCATACTTATATTTAATCTCAATGGCTGGTTTTTTGAATGAATTTGTTCTTCAAACACCCGAGGATAGAAAACTTGCTAAGCAAAAGAGATAGTCTTTTCTGAACAAGTATTTGAACAAATCTTCTAAAGAAAAATTATATGATGAAAAGGTTTTAGTTCAAGAATTCAAGCCACAACCAAATTGAACATTGCCAGAAATAGAAGTAGACAAGTTATATAAGATTCTTGCTTTTCAGTTTAGAGCAGCTTAGCTATTTCACTTTACTTCTGTGAATATACCTATTTCCACTGATCAGAATGTCTACCAGATTCCTTTGACTAAAAAAGAAGATATTCAATGGGGTTTGGAACATGGGTTCAAATATATTCATATAGGCATGATTCAGTTTGGGATTAATCCACTTGTCAGACCTGGATTGAATACTTCTTGCCTAACTTGTGTTCTGGCTACTAGACTGAATGATTTTAATGATGCTTTGCTGTGAGGTTTTTAGAGCCCTCTTAATAATGGTCCCGTTTGGTCTTTTATAATCTCCAGATATCAGGTTTCTTTGAGTGAATCATATATAAATGAGTTTCTGAATGCCTATATTCAGTTCAATGGTTTCAATGTCGCCCCACAAACTTTGATCGCTCAGCTTCATTCTTTTATTTGTCTTCGATTTCTTTCAAGCACAATGCCTCCACTCAATCCGAAACTGTGCTCTAGAGCTTTGAAAGAAGGAGTAATAGTTGGTCCCGGTAATACTGCCCCCTTGCAGATAGGATTTTTAGAATGCACTCTACCCGATGAATGTAATAGCACTTACATTCCATTATCTCAAAGATATCCTCAACTGCAAATGTCAAAAGAACCTAGGCAATTTTCTATTTTCAAGCACTCTGATGGTTCTTCAGGTCTCAAATTCACAAGCCCTCATCTTGTCAGATCCATGACTATCCTAGATAGGTCCCCATTTCTAGAAAGTCGAGACAGTACAAAAGCAATGATACCTCCTCCAGTTATGCGTTCTCCTACTCCTTTACCAGTGTCGTCCATATATTCTGCTCCCAAAAGGAATCAAAAGAAACCTCTGACTCACGAATCTGATGATTGCAAATTCTGTGTATCTGGTCCATCTTCTAGTTTCGAACTTGAAGATCAGAAGCTTCAACCAGTATTGCCTGATATAAAAATCTTTAGTCTTCCCAGAACCCCACAGGATCCAATTGCAAAGATTAATGAAAGATATCTGGAGCCTACAAACTCTAGAAGAACTTTCAAGAATGGTACTCTGAAGACAGATTTTCAATGGATAGAAATGAAAAATATGTCAGATACAGATCAAACTGAAATAGAGAAAATGCATAATTATATAAACTATCAAATTGTTTGTATGCTGTAGAATATAGATGATATAGCCAAAGATGTGCTAGAAATTAAAGAACATATAATGAAAATGCACAATGGTTATAATGAATGTTTGGGAATACAGAAGAAGCACAAATAGAAATTGAATGATGTCAAATCCAACATGAGAATAATCTCCAAGTCCCTTGAACACTTGAAAGATGCATTACCACAGCCTAATTCTCCACCTCATTATAGAGAAGTAGATCTTTCAAGTTCAAGATTAAAGTTTTCTTCTAGTATAAAGGAACCAAAAGACGGTCTTAGGAGTATTTTGTTGAAAAAAAATGATAATATAGATACTGCTAAGATTGAAAAAGTACGAAAAGGAATAATGTTAGCCAGAGAGAAAACAGATTTAATGAGAAATAGGCTAACCACTTTTCCTACTGTTGAAAGCTTGAGATTACCAAAGGGCTATGTCAGCCTCAAAACCTTTATGGAAAATGGCCAACCATCTACTCCAAAAATTTTGGCTATGTTTGGTGTTACCTCTAATTCTGGAGACCCCACTCAAGGAGAAACTAGTTCTAAAAGCGATAGAGGTGATACATTCACATTCCCACATAAAGGAAAGAAGGGTGACTGGGATACTTTTGCACATGACGCATCAGCCGATAGTCCTTTTTCTAGATTTAAAGACATTCTGGAAAGTGTCCCTACCAAATTTCAAAATCCATCAGCTAAAGGATTTGGTAATACACTTTTAGTAAATATTAATTGCATGAAAGGTGAAGAAGTTATAACAGTCTTGCATAATGTCCATGCTTGGGCACTACAGCGAAAAGCTGAAACTAAAGCACCATGGTCTGATATAGTTACACAAATTGTTTGGTCTTTTACTGGAATTTTAAAACAATGGTGGGAGAATTTGTCTGAAGAAGAAATGAACAATATCATTGAACATCCAACAGATCCCGTGAGAGCTATTTTTGATGCATTAAAACATGAATTCGTAGGGGTTGTGCCAGAGAATTTAGCACATCATAGCCAACTCTTTTTATCACAAAGATTATGTAACATAGATTATCTGCATGATTATTATTGTGTTATGCAAAAACTCCTTTATCAAGCAGTAGGTCCTCACAATGTTGCTTATTTAAGGTATTACATAGCTTCAATGCCAGGGAAATTTCCAAATTTGATTAACCAGTATATTGAGACCAGCAAAGTACAACTTGAAAATTCTTCATTTGTTGCAGTACATCAGATGATAGTTTCTATTCTACAAAGAGAATGTGCATCAGAAAAAGCTAAAAAGAATTATAAAAAGCAAATGCATTTCAGTACGAAGTTGTGTAATAATTTGGAGAAACTTATGATTTTGGATGTAGTAGCAAATCTAAAAAGAAAGTCCCAAAAGTTTCATGCTCATGCAAGACAGATAAGTATACTCCGAGGAAAAAATACTATCCTTCTAAGTTTTCCAAAAAGAAGAGGACAATATTTAGGAAAAGAGCAAAGCCTTATAAAAGAGTAACCTATTTTATATGTTGGAAGGAAGGCCATTATGCAAATACATGCAAAGAGAAAAAGAACAAGAAACAGTTGAAGATTATGGATGTTTTCACTACAGTCCATAATCCAGAGAATTGGGATCTCATATCCCACTCAGATGGAGAATATTTTGAAATTTCCAGTGATTCGTCTGCTTCAGACATTGATGATCTACTTAATATCAACAAATAAAGGTTGGAATCTGATTCCCCTGACTCTGATGAAACTTTTATTGCTGACATTAAAACGTTCTTCTTCAATAAAACAGATAATTTGCATAATCAGATTAATGACATAAAGACACAGCTAGCCCAGCTTGCACCATCCCAGTTAACAACCAGAAGAAGATTGAAAGAAATGCTGGAGAGTTTAGAAAAACAATTACCTTCCAAAAGGGTCATTGAGGATGAGAATTTTGTGGCAAGAGAGTTTGATTCAATGATCAAACCATTGAGTTTTACAGAAGCTTCTCATGATACAGGTATGGATGAAATCAATACTCTCAAGAAAAAAATTAGTATTTTGGAATCATCTATTAATTTAACAAGATCAGAAATGTTGCAATTATCAGCTAAACTTCAAAATCTTATTTCTGAATATGATGATGCTAATTCCAAATTGGTGAGAATTCTGATGAAGGATATTCCAGAATAAATGCCCGTGAAATCTAAGGAAGTAGATTTGGTAAACATCATGGGAATAGGAGATAAAGTGGTAATCCCTCTGAAAATAAAATTGCCAAACATAAAGGAATATACTTTAGATGCACAAATTGATTCTGGAGCTATGTGTAGTTGCTATAAGTTTGGTGCAATTCCTTCTTATTATTGGGAGCCTACTAAACTATCGTTCAAAGTTGTAAATAAAGAATTAATGGAGATTAACTATATATCTCCTGATTTCCCAGTCTATTTGAATCATGTACAGACTTATGTTACATTGTACAGTTTTGATACATGCTCAGATGTCTTGTTAGGACAAGATTTTTTAAAATATTCCTCCTAGTTACCTTTGGCAAAGACTCCATTACATTTACTACTAATGAGGGACATGTTATGATTCCTGCAAAGAATGAGTACCAGCTTAAGGTCAAGCCCAGTGAAGAAGATAATTTGCAGGACACTATGCATAATCTTACAAAAATTCAAAAAATTGTCAAGCATGTAGAAATACATGGGAAAAAGGCATTGCAGGTTATCTCAGATAAGCTACATCGTCAAATTGACAATCGATGAATCGACCTATTGGTGATCAGAGATTCCCCGCTACAATGGCCATGGACAATGCGATATGTCAACAGTGATAGAGGGGTAGACCCGATGGGTTTATAGACCTGATTTGATATATTTGATGTTTGGATTAAAGGTTTTGTGGTTGGATTTTGTCGTGTTTCCATGTATTATGGTTTTAACGGAAAAGGAGTTATTTTAAAGGTTTGGTTGTGCCTGCTAATCCTTCCATCTAAACAGCTACTATTCTAAACAAATCAACGCCTAATTTAAGTGGAAATTATAACAAAGAATTGTTATAAAACCCGATGCACATGGAAAAGTGCAAGGGGAGAGGATTTTGGCACGTAGTTCGAGGCAAGAGTAGCGCAGGAGGGCCGATATTTCATTTTGTCTGAATTGGGCAAATTTTATATGGTTTCTGCCCTTCTCGACACCACGGACATAGTTATGCTATCCATTTCTCCATCTGAGTCCTCCATTTCTCAGCCATTTTCTAAAATGGATGTATAAGGTTCCTTTTATGTAACTAATTATTGTATTCTCTTCTTTACATGCCATTTAATGAATGAAGGCCTCCCCATTGATCGAGCAGGTCCTGGAGACGTAGTCCAAGTTGGACGAACTCCGTTATCAAGTCTTGTTGTCTTCTTTTCATGCTTTACGTGTTTCTTCTTCTTCTCTCATGTGCACATTAAATTTCTATGTTAAGTTGCAATTTTTATATGTGATTCTTTTGATACATCTATAAGCAAAGGAACCCTAGATCAATGTCACAATATAATCATCCTGATGAGTTGTCACTAAAAACAATATACACATCTTGGGAGAGGAAACAAGGCTGAGTGATGTAAGCCTCTTAGACTCAAAGTCATGGTCACCACTTTATCTCAATAAAATATTTCAACACATGTTAATAAATGAGCTGAGGTCGAACATGTGTGAAATTGTCTAATTACCAATCAATAATAAAAACTAATAACAGATGCAAGGATGGGAATTGATAATGATGATGGTTTCCAATATGTGTAGTACAATCCAACGAGTGTGAATAATGATGTTGTCATCAAACACTCATAGAATAATTTAATTGGGAGCCAATAATGGAAACCCTCTATTAAACACAAGCTAACTTTCCACTAATGATTGCAAGTTCTAGGGTACGGATATGTTTCTGGATCTACTTCCTAGGTAGATTATTGAAGTCGATAGGAAGAGACTTATCAAAAGGTAGACAATAATGTGTCCTACATCAGTTGACATGAAAAAGGACAAGAATGATTGTTTTTGAAGATAAATTTTGAGTAATGGGTCAAACAGATGGAGGGCATGATGGAAGTATATGAGCGACAGTTGATACATGAAGCAGAGGATAAAGGAATCCCTTAAACAATAGAAGGCATGACACAAAGGTTTACCAGGTAGCTTTAGACTCACGAACAACATAGAGTGTTAGGATACAGGGATGCAAGAACATTAGAGTATATAGGTTAAACTTATAGGATGGTAAGTTTCATTTGAGAGTCTGACAAAAAGTAGGTTTTGCTGTGGGAGTGCCATGTTCAAGGGAACGAATGCTGCAAAAAAAGCTTTTCGAATATAGAAATAAAGCCATTGTGTTTTCCAATTTTTCCCCATATGATTAAGTTTAACGAGTCCATATGGGTAAACTCAGTGGTATTTTCATATTTAGAGAGTTTGAAAAGATCGTAAAGAGAATCTCCATGGGGGGCCCTTTGTCATAGTAGATAACCAGGTGTGACAAAGGTTTAATAGCATATGTGACACAGTTCCTTTTCTATAAGTTAGTCTATTGAGTCTGGATAAAGTGATAAACCTATGCTCAATACAAGTTTTCCTCATTTTGTTACGTGTACGAGGGGATGGAGTAAACTCAATATTCTTCATGAAATTTTTAATGAGTCACACAAAGACAAAATCAACAGATCTTCATCAAATTTTAATGAGTCAAATGAAGAAAACTCGATATATCCTTTTTAGTTTAATGAGTGAGGAAAAAGAGATAAAAGAACATCTCATGCCTTCTTCATAGATTTAACGAGCCCAAAGAAGGGAAAAACTCGAGCATTTTTTAGTTTAAGAGCTAGAAAAGGTCCCAAAAAAAATTCGTTCATATAGTTGTCGTAGGCATTTTACGATCTCGAAGAAGATAACTTAGGTTTTCTTCAATTTTACGAGTAAGAAAATGTCCATAAAAAGAATGCTTAGACTATCGTTTTTAGTTTAATGAGTTAAAGAAAAAGAGAAAAAGAGTTGCTCAGATCTTCTTCATAATATTTTAATAGATCCTGAAGAGATAACTCACGGTTTTTTTTATTTTATGATCGAGAAAAATTCCATAAAAAATAATTCTCATATCTTCTTTGTAGTAGTTTAACGAGCCCAAAGATTTAGACTTGAGGTTTTTCGGATTAACAAGCAAGAAAAATACAATAAAAAGAATGCTTGGGATTCTTTGTAGTAGTTTAACAAGCTTGAAGAAGGAGACTCGAGATTTTTTTGAATTAACGAGAAAGAAACATACCATAAAAGGAATTCTCAAAGCTTCTTGATCTCATGCTTAACAATAGAAGGGTCTATGCCATGCATTTACTCATAAGACCAAGGGAAAAAAATGCAGAAGTCCTCAAAATGTTAGGTGAAGCTCGCAATTTCCTCAGGATTTAGTTCCAATCTGAATGCTTTCCATGCTAGCTATTTTGACCAAGATAGTAGTGGGTATAGTCTTTGAAAGATTTCCCAAGTTTGCTTCCAAATCCAAAGTTTGGATGATTGTATAACTCAAGGGAACAACCTCATGTGGTTCAAAGGACAAGATTTGTATAGGGATCATGTCTAAATCAGATATCGAAACACAATGGTGATAGTTTTCCCAAGGTCTCTCCTCTAAACACACCATCTCTCAAATAACTTCGTTTGAAGGTAGGATTTGATTGAGGAGATTGTTAGAGGGAGAAGTTGTGGGAGACTGTGGTACCATTGGTTGTGACCAAATTGACAAGAGAATATGATGCAGATTGAATGGCTTAATAGGCTAATTCAACTAGTGACAATGGCATTTGTTCTCCATAAGATTCAATGTTTCAAGGAGTCAGGAGGATCTAGGGATCATTTCAGTCATGAGGAATAGTGGAGACCATAGAAACCATTTGTGGAACCTCGAGCAATAGGAGAGCTGTAGCAATTTTGAATAATATGACACATATTCACAGAGATTATCCTGATTATACACTATTTGTTGAATCATGCATAATACATAACCTCCTCTACTACTGATCATCAATTTTGCGGAATCAGAAACATTTGCATGCGCACATTGAAACATCAATCACACATATCAAAACAATATATCACAGGGAAAGCATACAGCTGAAAACCCCCAACTATCTATATATTATATTGATTTAGAACATGTAACAATACATAGTACAATACTCCTCACACGTACTCAGAACTATCTCCACTTATTACACACAAACTAGCTCAGATCTGAATCAATCACAGGTTCAAATCTCCTCCGCTGCTTGCCTTCCTCCACTGTGCAATCCTGCATGAGAATACTGATGAATGAATCATCCAAATTCATATTTCCCTTGGATATACCACGCAATCCTCATTGGCAATACTCAATCCACTGTTTGTGCAAATCACATGCACAACTATAGTCACAACTGACAGTTGTCTTGCCCTTTCACTCACCTCTAACACTTGTCTCCACTGAATTGTCCGTGCACTGAGTTAACTGATGTATTCTTCAGTTGCTTTATGAGTTAATAATTAGTGAATTAATTAATAACTAATTCACATCACTCATCACTAGTGTATTTGTTAGTTAGGACTAAATACAACTAGTTCAACTAAGTCAAACTGAACACAACTCCATCAACTCCTCATTCAACTCCACCAAAACTCAATCACTTGAGTTCTAACTGAAGTCCTGCATGCAATAGCTCAACTAACCCATAAGAACCACGTATTTCCTTCTTGGCAATTGCATGTGCCACATCCGTAGCTCAAACTGAAGTGCTCCAAGAGAATAAGATAATGTTTATAGTCCAAATATTATTAAGAGCTAATAATATTCGAATGTTCTATTTTTAGCCTGGTAGTCTAAAAATAGACTCCACCCATATGTCTAAAAATAGACATAGTCTAAAAATAGACTTTCTGCCAAAAATAGCCCGCAGGCACACTTAGTGAAGGTGACTTCTTTTCACTAAGCTCCATCATCTTGTTGCATTCTCAACACTCCCTCTCAACAAGATATGGATTATTTGCTACCCCTATCTTGTAACTCTAGAATGTTTTGCATGCAAGACATCTGCCTGGTCCACTTGCTCCAACAACACTTGGAACAAAAACACTCCCAACTGACCCCTCTATGGGGCTAGGAACATACTCTGATGCTGAAGCTCTACGTGCTGCTAACAAGTGCTCCCTCTCTGACATCTGCATTGCTGCAACATATCCATGCATCTCTCACCATTGCACACCTCTCTGTGCCACCTAGCACTTTGCAAAACACTTGTGCCTCTCGCATTGCTACAACCTGCTAGCTATGCGTTGTCCTAGGATTCCCTGCATTGTTGCTCTCTTTGCCGCTCCATCCGCATCTGTCTCTACCCAATCAGTGAGTTCCTGCTACTCCACATCAGGGCTCCTGTAGCAAGGTCTCATCCAAGAGGTTGGGTACCTCAAGGATCGTGCCCCTCCTTGGGACGATCACTCTATATCGCCCCACCGCTACCTGGAGGTATGGCTGCATGTGATCCCTCAACCCACCAGGCTCGAAGTTCCCCCCTACTGGAGGTATCTTCATGAGTAGATATCTCTACTCAATCTCCACTCAGCTTCCCCTGTTGTGGCTGCTCCACAACCTCCTGAAACTGCTGGAGGGACCTATGAGAAGTGACATGGCCTACAAACACTTGCATTACATTCCTCTGAACATGAGCTTTATTTGCCCTGAAGACATCTCCTGCTAAAAAACCCTAAAAATAGCTCTTTTTCCATTGGCGCGGTTCCATAGTGCAGCCCTCGTGCCAAGGGGGCAAATCCTCCAAAGATGGCACATCAATTGGCACTTTGTCATAGAGTCGCACCCATGCCCACCATAATCAGAGGTGTTTTTTAACAACTAAATGGTGGAAGTTTCATCCTAACAAATTCCTGGACTGCTATCTATCTTGAGTTGGGTGGTTCGGCTACAGATTTCCGTAGAGAGGAAGTGGTTTTCCACCTGTCATGGAAGCTTCCTTGATGATATGGCCAATCCCATGATTATTGGCTATGATCCCAACTCTGCTTCCTCCATCTATAAAAGCTTGCCCATTTTCCTTTGCAAGCTAGTTCCAGAGTTCCAAAGTTCCAGATATTGAGAATTGTCAAGTTTCCAAGAGCTTCGTGCTGCAAGAGCCTTCTTAATTCCCATAAGGCCAAATCCAAGCAAGGAGATTCTTGTCCAAGAACCAAAGGGAGAGGCTTGTCCTTACTCCCAACAAGATTTGCAAGACGTGTTGCTGACTACCCGACCAAAGGAGAATCTAACGTCAGAACTTTGGTTGTATTCTTCTTTGATTATTATTAATGAACGACTATTGGTTATGGTTCCACTCTTATTTTTATTTGTGATGATGATGAGTTATATCCTTTCTAACTGATATATAGTTGCATATGCTAGATTTTATGCTTGTGTTTGTGTCGTTTCTTGTATGTGCAGGTGTCCATTCACGGAGATCGTGAGGATTGTGATATGCTGGAGCAAAGGAACATGAGCACCACCTCTTCTACAAGCACTAGCGTTGGAATCCAGGTAGGCCTTCATCACTGGTCTGTTAATTTGCAATTAGGAACTTGCGCTATAGCGTTTGATGATTGTTGCTAGACCTGATCTGGGCTAGTAGGTATTGCCTCTGTCCACAGAGGGGATTTACCTCTTCAACAATTTGGCGACTCCGCTGGGGAGCTTGTCTTTCCTTTTTGGTTGTTTCTTGATTTTTTGCTTTCTTGGTTAGCCTTTTGGGCTGGGTTCTTTGCTGTTTTTTTCTTCTTGGTTTACCTAGTTATCATTGGCCTGGTTTTGGATTGCTTATTTTTCATTTTGGCACAGCAACGCCAATTGGCGCTAGTTGTCAATGTACTACTCGCACCAATCATTAAAAGGTGCTAGTTTCAGCCTGACAGTCACCAATTAGCACTAGTTGTCAATGTACTACTCGCGCCAATCCTTAAAAGGCGCTAGTTTCAGCCTGACAGTCACGCCAGGCCTGGGGACTGCTAGGGTTTGCTTGATTTTAAGCCTTCTGAGCTTGGTCTTTGTTTTGGATGCATTTTCTCGATTGCTTGAGTGTATTGGGGTCTTGTTTGACTGGTTTTAACCTTCATCCTTTGGTTGTTTGCTGTTTTCTATCGATTCCATGTTTTTAGCTCTAGGGCATCTAGTGGCTTTGTGTGTCGAGCCTTCCTTAGGAGTTTTTGGTCTTCTATTAGTCCAGTCGTCTTTCTAATTTCTCCCTTACACTCGTTTAGTGGTTTTTAATCATTTCATTGCATTGTTTGAGTGACCTACCTCTTTTGCACTTGAACTCCGCTTTGTTTCGCTTTGGGCCTAGATCACACAGCTCATTGGTGTCTTTGGGATTTTTTTCAGTTTTGAAGGACTGCTTTGTCCATTTAGGGATCTGATTGTGCTTGCACTAAGTGAAATTTGCTTGTTTTTGCTCTTTTACTATCATTTCTCAAATTTTGTTTAGTGCATCTTGCCCTCAACATTAAAAGAAAAATCTCTTTTTCTTTTCACTAGTTAATGTGAATTAGAGCTTTTCATTGTTATTAGTGATTAGTGACTTTGAAGAAAAGTTTTTGATTTCCATTAGCTGTATTAGAGATATCGTTGGTTGTTCTATGATCATTTTGTTTGTGTGAAAGCTCTGAACTCTCTTATAGCTAGCATTCATCGAATGAAATGATATATTGCGGCATATAGTTTGCATTTAGGAAATTTTGAGACATTACATACGGTAACGCCTGAAAAAAAAAACATAATCCAAGATCAACTTTAAAATGAACTGAATGAATCTAACAATGCATTGGAACATAACACACACTATTTAGAGGTCTAGGCTAGAGACGTGCTTTGGCGTCGTTAAACCTAGTCACTTTTGTTTCCACTCAAGGTTGGGTGCTTCCTCCTTCTGTGACTTAATAGTGGTCTAGTACGGAATTGTCCTCCCATGTACCGTCGAGTATATGGGGAGACCCCACTAGGTTATCATCCTTTATCCATAGGAAACCGTTTCTACGCCTTACAGCTCGTAACGCACCGAACACAGCATTCAGGAAGATTGATTGCTGTACGGAAAGTCCTTGGTTTTCATATGATTGCCAAGGTGTATATGCAGTTTTACGGATTGTCTGGTAAGCCTTTTGCCTAGTTCTCCAGAGTAGTCACTTTTGATCCTTTTTGGACTCCCTAAAAGAAAAGGCTCATCTGAGCACTTGTCACTTCGGGCTCATTAAACATTCGAAGGCGACTAGAGTCATATTTTTGTCCTTTTCTTGACTCTTTAAAGATGAAAAGGTAAAGTTATGTCCTTGTGTCTTAAAATTTATTCGGCCACGTTCACATTTACCTTGTTAGATTCTACTTGTTGGCCATTTGATTGTGTGTCTTGACTCTTTTTCAGCCCTGTGTGCACTTTTTAGTTTTTGATGGCAACTTTTCCAGAGTTTACCAACCCAGGAATCCCCTCTAAAGGGAATCCTAGTCATTTTCCTCCTTTTGGGAATGTTTGTGCTCCTTACATGGCAACGTTGTCCCTTCCTAGGTTAACTGTTAGGTTTCCTATTTGGTTGTTCTTAACCTCTATGGTCCCTAATGTCTCGATTACTGGTCAATGAGTTCCTCCACCCAAACAACATCATGTTTATTCCAAGGTGGACCTCTCCCCTTCTTCGCCTGTTTCTACGTCGTCATCTTCTACTTCGCCTAGTGAAAGTCTGGATTCAAGTAACCAGGTGGCTAAGAAGAAGAAGAAGAAGATGAAGAAGAAGAAGTCTCATAAGCAAAAGGTTAAAAGTGCAGCTACTGTTCCGAGTACATCTCAGGTTGGGCCACCATCTGCTCCTCTGCGGAAGGTCAAGTTTCCTTGTAAATTGTGGAAGGGAGACCATCTTCTTCGTGATTGTCCTGGCATTCCCAGGATCTTTGAAGTATGGTCTCATGATCCGGCCTGCCCCTCATCATCCTCTGAATCTCATGGCGATGCTACCCTATCATCTGGCAATGGTAAGAAGAATGGGAAGATTTGATTCCCCTGTAGGCTATGTGAAGGCAACCACCTCCTTCACCTTTGTCCGCTCATGGATAAAGCTTCTACTATTTTGGAAAGTCTTACAGCTTCTTCACCCCAACTCCCTGTTGGTTATCAAAGGCTCTCTTCAGATCCTCTCCCTGTCGAAAAAGAGATTGATTTAGATCCTTCTCTTGTCCATCCTCCTCTTTCCGAACCTGGCTGTGCTAAGCCTATTCAGGACCAACCATTGGTTGGAGAGAGTGTCAACTTGGGTTCACCGCCTGTTGATCACTCTATTACGGAAGAGCATCATGTTCATGTTCTTCTCATCTCGTCAGATTCTCCTGAGTCCGAAAAAAACTCTCCTATCCCAGTTGATCCCGAGATTCCTTCTTCAGAGCAGGGGGGCAATCATACGATTCCCTCACCAAGTAGTTCAGTCATTTCCTTCAATTGGAGTCACCTGACTGCTTTCCGCCTTCCATCCCATGTGCCTTTCCAGATTATAGTACATGCCTATGATAAGGCAGTATCTGGCACTCTCTTGGATGAGGGTGCATCTGTCAGCCTTATGCCTTCCACTACTTGGCACGCTTTGGGCTCCCCATAGCTTGTGCCAGTCGCGCAGAATCTGATGGCGTTTGATGGAGGAACCAGTCAACCATTAGGGATCCTTCCAAAGTTCCCTATTAATTTGGGAGGCAAAACCATCTATATAGACGTTCTGGTTACCCAAGGTGCTTTAGATTTCAGTCTTCTCCTTGGCCGTGACTATGTTTATGCCATGGGGGCCCTTGTCTCTTCACTTTTTCATGTGGTTTGCTTTCCACACGATGGAAGGATTGTGACTATAGATCAATTATTTTTCTTTAGTCCCCCGGTGCCTCCTGCGCGGTTGTCATCCCCTCCTGGTTTTTATCCACCAATTGTATCTGCCCCACCATAGGTCAACTACGTGGCTACTTATCCCGTGCCTATATCCAGTGATGTCGCCGTCGTGCATAGTGTCCTGGGGGCATTGGGCCCTAACTTCCAAGATGTTATCCTTCCACCGGGGGTGGCACGCTTGGAAGTAACGACTTCCTGTTCATTATGATGAAGTTCGTTCGGAGCATAGTTCGCTTTCCTATGTCAAGCTCCTTAAAAAATGAAACTAGGTATGGTCAGAGCATAGTTCACTTTCCTATGTCAAGCTCCTTAAAAAATGAAACTGGGTCTGGTCGAGCATAGTTCCTGATCTTGTGTCAAGCTCGTTAAACAATGAAACAAGGGTTCTGAGGATAGTTCTTTTACTATGTCAACCTCGTTAATTTCCAAATCGATTCTTTTGATTAAGATCTCGTAAAATACAAGTTGAGTCTTTCCAAGATCTCGAAAGTGAACCTTCATTCCATCCACTTTGTTGAATGCAATGAAGCTTGGGGGGCATGCACCTCGTTTTGCGTCATTATGCCGGGGGCATGCGAACTTATAACAAGCATAGTTTTTAATTTCAAGCTTGTGTAAACATGAAACCGAATCCAGGCAGAGTTCTCCATGGTTCAAGCTTGTGTAAAAATGAACCCATACCTGATGTACATCTCGTGATTGCTGTCTTTATCCGCTAAATTTTGTTAGATGAGCCTTGGTTGTTTTCATCCCATCGCCACCATCTCTTTGGCCAATTATATGCTTTCACTTGCTTGTTTTCCTTTTCTGAGGGACCGTAGTTAAGAGTGGTTTTGTTAGCCAACCTCTTGACCATTACATGTTTTGAGCAGTTCCACCATTCCCGGAACCAGTTGCTACCCTTTATACCACTCGTTCCTCTAGGATGAGTCACCTTTAAGCTCTTTTCTAACTCATAAAATATGAAAAGCTTGCTGAGTATTTTTTCCCTTTTTGACTCGTTAAAGAGAATAAAAATGGAGGTCTTCTTTCAGCTCTTTTCTAACCGTTTAAAGATGAAAAGATTGTCGAGTTATTCCTCTTGACTCGTTAAACGTAAATAAGAGGTGGTCGCCTTTAAGCTCTTTTCTGACCGTGTAAAGACGTAAAGATCATCAGGCCCTTGTTGTTTCAAGTTCGTTAACGGTTATGAAACGACGTGATTTCAGTCGCTTTTTTACTTTTTCAGGTCGAAGTCACTAATCATGAAAAGTACTCCTCGATCGTAATGGTTGGGTGGTTCTTTCGAGCATTGTTTTATACTTTTTTGGGCTCGAGAGACATAAATTTACGAAAAAGGAAACCCCTAGAGTTTACTTTTCTGTTGTCTTTTCAAACTCTCTAAACATGAAAAGATGTTGAGTTCTTCCTTTGTCAGACTCGTTAAAACTTGATGACATTGGATTTCGTCGAAATGACATTTTACAAGCATATGCTATCCCCATCAAGCTTTTTAATAAAAATAATTGGGGTACTCACCAGAAATGGTGGGGAAAATGGAACCAGAATCATTATCGTGTCGGCAGTATGTCGCTCTTGAACATGGCACTTGTCTGCATTCGTGTCTGGGTTGGGAAATCTCATCTCGTTTTTTCACTTGCCTCTGTGGGTTTGGGTGATCTTGTTTGACCTCTCATCTACTCTTTGCCTTGTCACCATGAACTCTAATCGATTGATGTCAAATACTACCAAGTCCACTATCATGCCACTGATATGTTCAAGAGAAGTTGACCTCTGCGAAATATCAACCTCCCTTTGATAAC
>APFE030426188.1:52785-106090 GCA_000404065.3 Pinus taeda | reverse complement strand
CTTCCAGTATACGAAGTTTGTCCCATCAAAAATCGGTGGCCTGATTGATGCTTCCCTCTCGTAGTTGCTCATGATGAAAGATCTTCCTTCAAGCGATCAAGCTTCTTCTGAAGGACCTCTGATACCAATTGTTGGAAATAATACTGAGAGGGGGGGTGAATCAGTATTATCACATCAATAAAAGTTTTTCATTTCCATATTCAGATTAATATATTCTACTTCCACAACTTCTTATGATTCAGTTAGTTGATCCTTAATGAGTGCATTAGAACATTATCAACCATATTAATAGTAAACAGGTGCAGTAAAATAGAACAGATCATCACACATAAGCCACACACATGATACACAAAGAAAATAATTAGCCACACTTTCATCATTATACATCTTGAGATTTTCATACTGAATCCCGAGGTTTTGAATTTTTGGTCGTTTTACTTGATCATCTCCTTCATAGCTCAAAACAATCTTGTCCCATATTTCCTTTGTGGATTTAAGCTGCATAACCTTCACGAATTCTGATTGAGATAGACATCCTAGAAAAGTATTGACCACCTTTGCATTTGTTTCATATTTCTTCTTCTCAGCCAGATCTGTAGGAGTTGCTGATGGAAATGTATACCCTGTATCTATGATATCCCAGACTTCAGTACCAAGGGATTGAAGATAGGTAGTAACTATTACCTTCCAGTATACGAAGTTTGTCCCATCAAAAATTGGTGGCCTACTTGATGCTTCCCTCTCGTAGTTGCTCATGATGAAAGATCTTCCTTCAAGCGATCAAGCTTCTTTTGAAGGACCTGCTCTGATACCAATTGTTGGAAATAATACTGAGAGGGGGGGTGAATCAGTATTATCACATCAAAATCTAGTTCAAATAGCAACACAAACACATAGTCAAGAAACCAATTTAAATGCCCTTTTTTAACTAATATGCCATGATACTGATGACTTAGGAGGTTCAGATGAATGGGAAGAAGCTAGAAAAAGCTGTAGGAAAAATGCAAGTTTGGGACTCAACAGATTATGGTAGAATTTGTAATGAATCTGTATGAGAATTTCTCGCAAGTTAGAGATTTAGAAATTCTTTTCATAAAAAAGGCCATTGCAAAAGTCAGTGGGTTAACACAGTAGGGACATAAGTGGTTCTCAAGGAAGGCTCTGCTGCCTTAATTCCCGAAATTATTTTTGCAGGTCAAAGAAAGATTTGTTCTAAAGGGAAGGGGCTATGATCGTAAGTCCTTGCACCATCCATGGAGTAAGGTAGTGGGATTTTTCATGAAATATATAAACTGCAAAGGGTGGTTTATCACCTTGTTCAAATATCATTTCAAAATTCTAGCCCATCTTTGATTTCTACAGGCACAAGTTCATTCTATAAACATGCCTTTATTCTTGATGAAGAATCCTCAACTTATGGCATAGTCCACTGAGTGATCGTGCCAAGTGTTGGTGGTCCTCACAAACCATAGACTGGTTTGACTATTGGTCATGCATGCATTGACCCAATTACAGTTTCCTTGGGCACAATTCCTTGAGATGATGGAGGAGGAAGTAGCAGCTGTTATAACTACTAGAGAGGAAGAACCCAAGGAATTGGAGGAGCAAGAACCAACATCTCCTGCTGATACAAAATGAGAGGAGGAAGAGCTTGAGGAATTGGGAGAGGAAGAACCAACATCTCCTACTGGTACAATAGGAGGAGAGGAAGAACTACAAGAATTAGAGGAAGGATCGGCAGCCCCTGTTGGTACAGTAAGAGAAGAAGAAAAGCCCAAGGGAATGGAGAAAGAAGAAATGGAGCTGGAAGAGATGGAAGTGGAAGTGGAAGAAATAGTTGGTGACATAGTCGAGGCTACCACACACGAACAAGTCCTATCCATGGAAATTTTTAATGCAAATATGGAAGTGGAAGAAACAGTTGGTGGCACAGTCGAGGCTGACACATAGAAACCAACCTAGTCTGTGGAACCTATTAATGGAGAAATGGAAGTAGAAGAAACAATTGGCAACAAAGTCAAGGCTACCACAAAAGAACCAGCCTTGCCTATGGAGCCTATTAATGAAGAAATGGAAGTTGAGGAAATGATTGGTGATGCATTTGAGGCTATTTCACAAGAACTAGGCTCGCTTGTGGAACATATTGATGAAGAAATGAAGATAATGGATGGAGTTGATGATGTTCTACAGGAATCAACTTTCATTAATGAAGCACAAGGAGAAGGAATTTCATTCAAGGAGCTGGCGAGTGATGTTGTTACACAAGGAGCACCACCAACTCAGTCAGGGTAGGAAAATGTGGAAGAGATAAACCCTGAGGTTGATGTTGTTCCACAAGAACTAGTGTCGACTGTAGGACAAGAGGCACTGCATGAATAAGGCTTGGCCCAACTGAGTAATGAAGGCAAGGAAGAAAAATAAATAGAGGTAGCAGACAGGACCGGTATAGACCAGGTGGAGAAGATTCCCCACTCTCCATTTCAGGCCACAGTGCCAAGAGGAGTGAGGAAGGTCCATTTCCCCCATGGTTTAATAGAAGGAATTGTTGTTCCTCCCATATTGAAGTACGTTAGCCCGAAGGAGGTGCGACCATTGTTGGATCATTACTTGCAGATTCCCAGCAAGGGCTTCTTGAAGGACAAATTGACAAAGAAATTTTTGTAGAAGGATTGGAGCAGAGGGCAGTCAATAGAGGCACTGTCTAGGTGACAGATGTTCTCAAATTGATACGGGTTGAGGAAGAAAGTGCTCCCGAGGACAAAAAAACAAGTAAGGAAGGCCTAGTAAAGGAGCCATCTGATGTCTTTAATGGCAATCCACCGCTTTCTGAACCAACTGCGGGGTTGGGAAATGAATTTACTGTTAAACAAGAGTGGATAAAACAATGTGAAAGAACAAGACCACCTCTCAAGGAAAGGTATTGAGTTCAATTCAGAGAAACCATGCGTCTAAAGATGGAGGTTTGGAAGCTGAGAAAGCAGGTATCTTGGCCGAAGAAGAAGGTAAAGAAATATAACTGGAAGGCTATAAAGCCCAAGGTTGAGGTCTCCTCAATAGCTGTACAGACAGAATATGTTACCACAACTTCTGCTGCTACACAGACTGGTCCTGTTGAATAGTTGTTCGAGGCCTGAGAATTCTTCCTAGCTGCTAAAATTCAAAGATGGAAAATCTGTCATGAATGAAAAAAATAAGGATACAGAGAGGGTTCAAGAGCAAGCCACTACGATTATCACTAAGTATTTAGACCATCTAGATAGAGGCAGGAGAAAGAATGAAAAAGATAAAGAATTTAGAAGGGCATGTATAGGTGTAGAAGGTAGATAAGGAACAAATGTGTACCCTGACATAGTAGGTAATGGTCTGTTGGCCTCCTGTCTATAGTTACACTTTGTTTGTTCATGTGCAGTTATTTTTCTTCTACCTAGAAAGCATCTACAAGGATATCAATCATGAGATCAAGGACCCGATACAATTCTTTCATATTATAAGAATCCATGATATCGTGAACCAGCACTTGATGTGCTAGCTCTACATGCATGTTTATTTTTTGAGGGATGATGAGAGCTTCAACCTAGTTTCGTTCGTGGGAGATGTTCACCTGAGAGCCTTCACCTCCTACACCATTAATCAGGTTAAATGGAGGAAGGCTTGTGATACTTTTGAAGGGAATAAAGCTACAAAGTCACTGATGATAAGGATGGAGAATGGTCAGTCAGTGACTATTTATAACAAGCACTCTACCTTTCTATAGATTGAGGGATCTAAGGAAAGAATGTTGGCAACACAGAGATGGTGTACTAACCTCTGTTTCAGACAGATAGTCACCTTTCAAGATGAAGCCCTTGATAGTTGTCAAAGGAGATGGACAATGTCGTCCTCAGCTATTAGAAACATGGAACCTGTTGGAGCACCCAATTTCGCACGTGCATTATAAAGAGTGCCACATTTGTTTGCATGCATTCAGACCTATGGGGTTCAGTGGATGGGGCTGAGGTTTCAATTCACCCTCACTTGGTTGCCAACAGAACATTACATTCCGACATACAATGTGAGGAATAATTGGTGGAAGGATGTCCTTATGATAGAAGGATACAAACCTCGAGGGATAGAGAAGGTCGAGGAATACGACCTTGCTCATCATTACGCTAAACACAACCAGTCCAAGACAAATCTTAAGAGACAACGAGCTGCATGAGGGCATGCAAAAAGACCATTTGGGGGGAGATGTTGGTTGCCAAATCTGCATACGTTTTCCCTCCATTTTTAGTCTCTCTCTCACTCTGTATCATTTATATCACTAATTGCTCTAAACGCACAAGGTAAACCCTCTTCCATTGTCTTCCTGGAATATTTAATTGATGAAGTAATAGTAATGGAGATTTTACCTATGAGAGTTACTAATTTTGACATTCCTGCAGATCTGGTGGTCAAAGGTCATAAATGAAAATCACAGAAGCGATTCCAAGCTTCGAACACCATATCAGCAAGCACTATAATAGCATAATGGATTCCAGGCCTATTCTAGACCTTTCTTGTCTTTCCCTCGATAACTAGTTGGCTGTTTCAATGATTGTATATTGATAGACTTTAGCTGCCATATTGTGAGACAATTTGGTCTGAGTATTGTATAAGAAGGGTTTAAATGCTATGAATCGGGCTTAGCCATGCAGGAGATTGAGATTGTAACATAATACTATTTAATTAATTGAATGCAAGTTAATTTTTTGTTCTCTCTATAAATGTGAATCCACTGCAGCCCTGGTCAGAGAGTCGGGCCCACTCTTCTGATCAAGTGCTGCGTTATTTTTGTGTGTTGTTATTTTATTCGTGTTGGTTTATTTTGATTGTTGTTACAATCCTTTAATTAATTGTTGTGAATGCTTTTTATAGATCTATAATTTATTCTTATGTATTGCCATAGTGGTTCTTTAGTTAACTCAGTTAACGAATCTAAGATTGGTGATTGCATTGTGTCATTTCTACCTGCATATATTTTGCACATTACCTTGAAATAATGTATGCACCCGAATTGATAAATTAAATGTGGAAAAGAGTTGTTGACACTCAGACACCAACATTAGATACTCTCAACTCGTAGATATAGGTAAATCACTTAGCAACTATGAGCTCCAGTGGGATAGACTTATATGATAGGATCTTGCAAGTAGGTCATCAAGATGTTAGGTCTATGCATATTTTGCATAGGTCACAACACAGTACTAGTATAGGTGTAGTTGATAGTACATGTACAATCACTTGTAACCAAAGAAATGTTCAGCATTCTAGTACAAAAATAAATAAGTAATGACTGAAGAAAACTTGAAAGAACCAGTGAGAGGCAAAGTCATAAATTGGGTAATGGTGGCATCTACCCAAAATGTTGGGATGTCTAGTACAACTTCAGGTTTCATCATTAAGGAGAAAAATCCCAGAACAACTTTATCTACTTGCTTGGAGTCTTCTTTCCCTAGAATCTTAGTAATTACTTGCAACACAAGTCTTATATCTACTACAAACATTTCTAAAGAGAAACGATTTCCATCTAAGGAGATTTGGCTAGATTTAGGAGCTAAGAAATAAGTGACATGAGAAAGCTCCTGAGGAGACATGCTATCATAATAAGAAATCAGGGATTCCTCAGTAGAGGTGGTGTAAGTTCCTGACATAGGGTAATTCAAAGCTTGGTGTATTAACTGTGAGGTCACTTGAAAAACATTTTCCCGAGAATGATTCATTACAAAATATTTCCTGGGGTACATTATTGAGGCTGGCCATTGAATAAATTCAGGAAATAAATGAGTTATGGGAACAAAAGTAGTTAGAACACCTGACCTAACCATTTCCAGGAATATAGGAGACTTCTTATGGTTCAGAATGATCTCTTGATATAATGAAAGATGTTTAATTGTATATAGGGTATTGAAAATATCTCTTTCAACATCCATTATGGGGGTATGGATAACTAATGAGGAACTTACTTGCTAGGCCATGGTGACTGTAAGTGATAGATACTGATTTATTGGCATGGTTGCTAACCTTGATTCATTGAACTGATTGCAAGGCTACTTAATATTAAAACAAGGTTAAAACAATGGGGTTTTTCGTGATCTCTTATATTTAAAATAATCTAACGGGGGGAAATAAAAACTGTGATTAATGGACTTAATTAATGGAATGACAGGCGAAGTGATGGGGAACAGTGGATGAAGCAGTTGATAATAAATGAGGGTGGCAGATGATGTGGAGGAGATAAGATGGAGTGAAGTGATGAGGGTGGCCCGCTGCGGGGGTAGGGAGTGTACGAGATATTCATCGGGTTTGAGCCCCCACAATAATCTTCGGCCATAGATCTTGGTCAACTAGCTTGATGCCATGATCAACTGCGAGAGTTGAACTCGAGTTAAAACTCATGCTTGTTGCTCCCGCCCAGAGCACTTTATCAACCTCCCGGTCCCATGCTCACTCTAATTTTATGATACCTCTCGCACTTCAATATGGGTAGGGGCCCACCTTACATCGGCTTTGAATGTCATCATCAATAAATAATTGCTTTGGATTTTTTTATTCTCTTTTAAATTTCTGGAATATAATATATGATTTTTATTTTTGTTCATTTTTTATAAAATTAAAGAATTAATTTTAAATAACAATAGATGCTACAGCATCTGGCTCCACCTGGGGATAGTGCTTTTGCCACAAAAGCACTAAGAACTGCAGATTAGTGCCTTCACCTCGGGCATGGAGTCACATATTGCTTATCCAATTGAAATTCTATGGAATTTGTACAATGAATTCACTCCGGTATCTACAATGATAAGATGCTTATGCTTCAAAAATTGGAATAATGTTTGAGGTACTTCCCATTCACAGGAAGCTATAAGGATTCACCATCAAGATTCTCCAAGATGAATGTATTACTTTCCCTGGCTTCTATAATTCTGAATGGGCCATACTAGAGAGGATCAGACTTACCATGTTGACCCTTATCTTCTCTTCTAGTATCCTGCCTTAATACTAGGTCTGCAAATTTAAAATCAATCTCCCTATATTTTATGTAAGAAATACTATTCATCTTTGATTGATACATAATCAAGTTGTCTCTTACCTTATCCCTATTTTCACTTAACTCTACTACCTTATTCATTCTTCTTATCAAGGCATTGGGCTCTTATTTTGCCTCCTGAATCATTGTAATCACAGGCTTCACAAGCTGATTTGGGAGCAACGCCTGGGTTCCATACACTAACTCAAAAATGTGATTTCCCTGTAGAGCTTCTTGTAGTTAATCTAGTAGTGCATAGAGAAAACTTTAACTTGGAATCCCAGTCTTTCTAGTTTTCTGTAATAGTTTTCTTAAGGATCTTCATCAATGTTTTATTTGTGGATTCAACCAATCCATTTCCTTGTGGATGATAAGATGTTGAATGAGATATAATAAGATTATACTTTTGACAAAAAGTACTAAAATTACTTGAACTGAAGACTTGAGCATTGTCTATTATAATTTTGATAGGGCATCCAAATCTGCTGAAAATATTCTCCTCTAAGAACTTCATCACCACCTTGTCATATTCCTTTTTAGTAGGTATAGCTTCTACCCACTTGGTGAAATAATTAGTAGCTGTAAGAACCCGCTTGTGCTGTCCACTTGAAGGTGGGTTAATATCTCCAACAAAATCTAATCCCCATTGTCTGAATGGTTCTTCTATGAAGACTGGGATCAAAGGCACGGGAGCTAGCCTCTTCTTCTCAGCAAAACGCTGACACTTTGGACAGCTTCTAAAAAAATTATATGTATCACCAAATAGAGTGGGCCAATAAAATCCTATCTAGAGGATTTTATGTGCAATAGCCTTCCAACTATAATGTCCTCCACATAACTTCTCATGATAATCTTTTATGGTTTCTGGAAATTCATCCGTTGTTAAACATAATAACAAAATTCCTACAGGATCCTTCTAATACAAATTGCCCTCAACAATCACATATGGCTATGCTTTGATCTTTAATTCTCTATACTTTGTTCTATATGAGGAATGAGGACAAGAGAGAAAACACAAATAATGGACTATATTCTTGAACCATTCTGAACATAAAAATTTATACCTGATCTTCATACTTGGATCTGGTTTTTCTTCACCTTCTTCCAGTGTTCCCTCATTCATAGGTGTCAGCAAGTTGATTCCCAATGCCTAAAAGTTCGACTCTGTCAACATCTTTGCCAACCCTTTCCACTTCACCAGCTTTGTGGGCTTTATGTCCAAGTCATACTCTTGGATCTTGGCTATCCATTTTCCTCTTTTTCCTTCTACATCACTCTGGACTAATACATCTGTTACTACATCATTTGGCACATAAGCAATGATCTATGACTGCAGCACATAGGTTCTAGAGGCCTTTAGGGATTTTACCAAAGCATATACCTATCTTTCCAGAATATTATACTTTAGTTCAACATCCTTGAGAATATTGCTAAAGAAATCAATTGGTTTCTCCTTCGCTTCATCATTTTTCTGTAACAAGACAACAACTATTGAATTAGGTGATGCGAATGACAAAACTTGGAAAGGATTTTGATAATTAGGGCTAATTAGGACTGGAACTACTTGTAACGCTTCTTTAATCCTGGAGAATGACTCTCTAGCTCCCTTGGTCCATTGTACTTCATTCTCCTACTTCAACATATTTGTAATTTCCCTTACAATTTCTCCATAGTTGGACACGAACCTCCTTAAAAAGTTTATTTTTCCCAGAAATCATTGAATGTCTTTCTTACTCCTAAGTAGGGGTATTTTCTACACAGCTTGCAAGATTGTTGGATATATATTCACTCCATCCCTAGAAACAATGTGCCCTAACAGTTTTCCCTCTTCAAGAGAAAAAATAGATTTCTTAGGATTCAAGGAAAGCCCAAACTTTCTATATTTCTCAAAAGTCATTTTAAGATGGTTTAGATGCTCCTCATCATACTTAAAGAAAACAATAATGTCATCCAAATATATCACTACAAACTTGTCACCCACAAAAGAGATGTCCATAGCCCTCTGAAATGTAGCACCTGCACTCATCAACCCCAAAGGCATTCAAGCATACATAAAAGTTCCCCAGGGAGTTGTGAATGTAGTTTTTTTCTGATCTTCTTGTTTATGGGAAAAGTAGTATTCCTAAATAATGCTAGCCCTCTAGGTTTGTCAGCTACAATAGAAACAACAATTTAAAGCAATTCAATGATTTTTCTATGTGTGAAAGATAAGAGAAAGATAATGGAACCAACCTGGAACTTCCGCGTAATCCCTTGCTTGATCTCTCTCTTCTTTGGCAGATCCTGCAACTACTCCCCATACTTAACATGCCTGGAGGGTACCTGCACAAGTATATCAACAAAGAACTGTCAAAGCATTGTGATCTATTAAAACATAAACATTACAGAACAATATATATAATGAACAAATGATAGAATTCACAATGATAGCATTCACAATAGCACAATCATATGGGAGAAAACTTGAAGAACTTTATTAATAGAAAGGAAAATTACAACCCAAATGTCTGATCCAGTGCCATCCTCCCAGCTTCAATCCCTCTTCACCTCATGAAATAGTAAGATCACACCAACAAGAATACAATTCTCTCTCCTCAATAACAAACTATTAGCACTTCCTTGTAATTCATAATATTCCAGCCTTCAGATCTCTTAGATAAGGGATCCATTTATAGATGTTTGTAAGGGAGTCATCCATGGGGTTTGATAAGTGTCATTCCACTTTTTACAATTGGCTCCACAAGAGAAGGGATTGGAGATGTTTTCCTAGATCCCTTGTTCATCCCTGGGCAAATTCAAAGAGGCAAGTGGCATAGGAGAAGTTTCTAGAAGATTCCATGAGCAACCAACTAACAAACCATCTTGGAAATTTGTCCATCCTCTCCCATCGCACCCTATAGAAGGCCTAAACAGTATGCATCACACTTTGACAATGTACCAGTTAGTATGCATCGCAATTTATCAGTGGAGCAGTCAGTATGGTCCAGTGTAGGCTCTTTCTGGATGATTTCTGAAGTGAAAATATTGGGGAATGATGTATTTAGATGACTATTTTCCTTTAGGGTATGAAACAAATCTTTTAGGGGTTCATGAGCCATAGTTTATTGACATATAAGTTTGGGGTTGATGTTCCCAAATATGTCTATAACAGTTGCCCCCTAAAGCATGAGGTTGTAAAAATTCATGTCGGGTGAAATTCTTTGTCATGAGGATCCAAAGTTTCAAACTGGAAGGTGACCTGCATAAGTTACAATACAATACATCATCATAATATGATTTTCATGATTTAGCTGGGGGAGGCATTCCCATGCTTAGCTTTATAAATTTTATTTCATGTACATAGATTAGATAGTCATCTGTAGATACAAACTCATGATTCTACAGTTATAGAGTCGCAATCCATGATTAGGATGACCATCTGTGTAGAGCCTTTGTACATTTGATGTTTTTATATCCCTGAATATATCGCAGCCTGAATGGATGAAACTAGATCTGGGGTCTCCAAACACATTCAATCTTAGCTCGATGTACAAGTCAAACCATGTGAAGAGATGTTATGAAGTTGAACATGGAAAGACATCGCCTGATTACTAGCCAATGATGTGAGTTGTTAATAGATGTGAGAGGGATCACTGATAATGATAATGATCCTCAAGGTAATATAGTAAAATTCACATGGTGTGAATACATGATCCAATGTTGAACACCACACAAAATATTTCGGTCGAAGGCCATTGATGTCAACCTATCGCCAGAAGTGAGAGATTTGCCATTAATGTATGAAAGCTTCAAACCACTGAAAGGGTTTTTTCTAAGTCAACTTCTTGGATAATGAGTTGATGTCGACAAGAAGTGACTCATCATAGGAGGTCCTTGATGTATCCCACATCTACGACGGGAAACGAAAAAAATGATTTCTGGAGGTGAAAATGAACTGACGACACATGGTTCAGGAATGGTGGTCATGAAAAAATGAAGGTTGGAGGTATTGTAGGGTATGAGACATTAACTAGATGACTTCTCAACTGAATGACTTTTCTTGAACATGTCGGTGACATTGAGATGAATTATTAGTGTTAACCCCAAAAGATGTATGGTATGAAAGACCAATGGTATGATGACCAGTGAACGGAATAACCAAACCCAACTCAATAATGGAGATGAAGTGAAAGTGTCATGTTCAAGAGCGACTTGCTACCATAAATTCTTCAAGTTTTTGCCCTTTTTTCCCCAGTCATTGTTGACCAGTACCTCTTTATTTTTGTCAAGCTTGAGGAGGATAACATATGCTTGTTCCATAATTCACCCTTTAGGAAAACCTGTCACTATTTAATGTTTTAACGAGTCTAGCGACAATGAAACTTGGTCTCATCTAGATGGACAAGTTTTTCGCTATTATTTTAATGAGTTTAATGACAAGGATAACTCAGTCCTTTTCATGTTAAGAGAGTTTGAAAAGGGACGAAAAGAAAACTTCATAATTTCTTTTTTCGTAAAGTAATCCCTTAGGTCCATAAAAGGATAAAATAATACAAGAGGGATGACATTTCCAATACTTTAATGAGCTGGAAAGGACAAGCGCTTGACAATCTTTTCATGTTTAATGAGTCTGGAAAGGGTTTAAAGAGGACTCTATTTTGAGGAACGAGTGGTGTCTAGGGTAGCAACTAGTTCTGGTGATGTTGGAACTTCTCAAAACATGTTGATTTATGTGAAGAGGCTAGCTAATAAGACTAGTCATTGCAACTGTTCCTCAAAAAGGGTAAAACAACCAAGTGAAAGCGTATGATCAGCCGAAGGGATGGTGGCCATGGGATGAACATAACCAAGGCTCAAAAGGCTGATATAATGGAAATCACAAGCGTTCAAAATTGAAAATGGGTTCATTTTTAGATAAAATTAAACCATAGGGAACTATGCTTGGAATCAGTTTCATGTTTACACAAGCTTGAAATGAGAAATTATGCTTGAGTTGGTTTTCATGCCTTCAGCTTGATAAAAGAGAGATTCTCCTGTAACTAGTTGGAAGTCACTGCAATGATGTAGGATGGTTATCCAACACCTCTTTGGCTTCACCCAGATAGACAAAGGTGAGTAGTGTGATAGACCAATCATATAACCTATAGGGAAACTTATCTTTTATTTTTAGACATGCTTGAACCATTAGGTGCATGCCCCCGAAGCTTGTTTACACTCACCTAAGTAGACTACTCATGGCTATTAAGTGGATGGAATGAAGGTTCTTTTACGAGATCTAATCAGAGACTCAACTTTGAACTTTGGACCTTGTTTCATTTTTAACAAGGTTGATAGAAGACAATGAACTACCCTGGCATCCTTGGTTTCATTTTTTAGCAAGGTTAACACAAGACTAGGAATTGTCCTCATACCCTTGGTTTCATTTTGTAATGAGGTTGACACAAGACAATGAACCATCCTCGGACTCCTTGTTTCATTTTTTTAATGAGGTTGACACAAGACAACAAACCCTCCTCGAAGCCCCTTGTTTCATTTTTTAGTGAGGTTGACACAAGACAATGAACTATCGTCATATTCCTTGGTTTCATTTTTAACGAGGTTGACACAAGACAAATAACTATCCTTAGAGACCCTTGGTTTCAATTGCTAATGAGGCTAACAAAAGAGAAAGAACTATCCTTGGAGACCCTGCTCATGACCCATAAGAGGTCATGAAGGAGAGAACTGGTTCCAATGCCCCTAGTACATAATGTACAACATCATCGAATTGATCATCAGTTGATGTAGGTATGGAACAAGTTGCCACATAATTAACCCATGGCGGGGATGATACCAATGGTACAAATGGACCATTTAGGGAAGACGACTAACTAGGAGCTATATTTGGACCAAGAAATGAAAGCTGGTCAACAGTGACAATTTTGCCTTCATGCGGGAAACAAATCACTCGAAAGAGTGTTGAAATAATAGCTTAACATAGTCACACCCAAGAAGTAAATTGTAATCTAAAGGTCCTGGGACTACCATCATGTTCAGATAAATGGTTTTCCCTCCCAAAGTAATAGGTAACTTAGGAAAGATCCATAACGGTCGATTGGTTCCTCTGTTAAAGCCTAATAGATTTTGTGTAACAGGCACAAGCAGTGAACCAAGTGCTTTCCAAGCAGTTAAGGAAAGGATACTCACTGATGCACCTTCATCTATAATAGTGCCATATATAATCATTTTACAAACTTGTACTACGATCTGGAAAGGCACATGAGAAGGAAGGTGAGATCTTGCCATTTGATTCCAATCAAAGGAAGTGACTAGACTACTTGGAGGAGGTACCGTAGAAACAGGAGAATTAACCTCTTGAGTTATGAGAACTCGAGGATTTTCCTCCCATATTGATGGAATAGGCAGATTTCCCCCAAGATCATTTGAATTTGAAGTAAGAAAAAGAACTTGAGTGGTATCATTTTCACTCTCTTAGGAAAAGGTATGATTTGCTGAAGGGGAAATCAGGTCCACTTTTGCCTCGACCTGTTGATTTTTGTTGGGTATAGACTCATAGGATTCACTTTCAGAGAGAGTGGTTTTGATTGACAATTGGTTCTGGTCAGTCAGTTCATCAACTAGTGAAGGATTTAGGGAGAGTTTCCTGTAACCAGATGGAAGTCACTGTGGTGAAGTAGGACAGTTATCCGACACTCTTTTGGCTTCATCCAAATAGGGACAAAGGTGAAAGGGGTCAATCCCTTCACATAAAATACATGGAAACTTGACCTTTCCCTTCTGTCCATGAACTTTACTATCACTAGTTGATGGTGTGTCACCAACATGATCTCCAAAGGTTGATGACATGGGATGGTGTGAATGGGAAGACCATTGTTTCAAGATCTGAGGAAAGTAAGGACAATTTCGATGAAAATGGTCTCCTGCACAAATTATGCATGGATATTTTACTTTTTGAGGCTTAATGGATGAATTTTAATGAGATGTTGCATTCAAAGAAATGGTTTCTTGATTTCCCCCATGCTGAATTAACTTCTTCTTCTTCTTCTTCCCTTTCTTCTTCTTCTTAGCCACCTGGTTACTAGTACCAATACTTTCACCAAGTGAAGAGGAAGAGGGGAAGGGAGAAACAAACAAGGAAGAAGGCAAAGTGTCAATTTTAGGATCAACTAGAGGTTGATTTTGTCCAGTTGGAGGTGTACTCGATTGCAGAGAAATAATGACATTTTGAACCAAGGAGGTTGAAAACGGCCATACTGGCATGCCAATGGTAAATCCTGGAAGGGACAATATAGCCATATAAGGAGCACCAATATTTCTAAAAGAAGGAAAGGAACTAGGATTCCCATCAAAAGGGATGCCTTGATTAGTGGACTCCGGATTTGTCGCCATACGTCTCAACCTAAGATCAACTACGGAATAGGGATGTTATTCGTGATCAATTAATTTTAACGACACTTTAGACACAACTTTTCTTTTTTATTTTAAAAGAGACGAGAAAAAGCTAAAGATGACTCTAGTCTCCTTCGATTTTTAATGCGCATGAAAGGATAAGTGCTCAGATGGACCTTTTCTTTTAGAGAGTCGAAAAGGAACGAAAGTGACTACTTTGGGAATTTAGACAAAGGGATTACCAAACCAATCACAAAACTGCAATATAAACCTTGGTGATAAATTAAAGAGAAATTACCAAGGACTTCTGTATGGTAGTCAATCTTCCCGAATGTTGTGTTCAGTGCATTGTGATCAATAAGGCGATAGACTCGGTTTCCTATGGATAAAGGATTTAAGCCTATTGTGGTCTCCCAATATATACTCGACGATATGGGGAGCACAATTTTGTGCTAGCACTTGTCGTATCAAGGAGGAGGAATCACCCAACCTTTAATGAAAATGATAGCCACTAGTTTTAACGATGCTGGAACATGTTACTAGCCTAGACCTCTAGATATGTTGCGTTAAATTCCAAAGCATTGTTAGGTTCATTGAAATTCATTTTAAAGTTGATCTTGTTCAGAGTTTGCCTATCAACGGTTCACGGTGTAATGATGATCTAAAATTCTTAAGATGCAATCTATAATGATAAACAATCTTTGTTTATTTGAGCAATGAAAATCCTAGCTACTAGGGAAAGAAGATAATAGTGCTTTTGAGTAAAAAGAAAAGAGCACACACTAGTGCATTTCCCTAAATCAACTTTTAGCACATAGATCATAAAATGCTAAATGCAAATGCATGTATTCGTTTTCACTTTTCTTAATGTGAAACATGTAAAAAAGAAAACTAAAAGCAGCAAAGATCTAAAATATTTCACTCAAAATGACATTTTCAACAATTTTTTCTTTAGAAGGGAAAGGAAGACTCAAAACGAAACTTTCAATTTTGAATAAAAATGATTTCTACACTTTGAACGTAAACAAATCAAAACAAATGCATCAAGAAAACTTTAATCAATTATCAAGGGAACAAAGAATTTATTACACTTCTCTTTTCGACAAAAAACGACAATTACGACACTTTTTGTATCAAAGCGATAAATCAATCAAAACAACTTTTCAAAAAAGTATTGTAAATGAGGAACAAATACACAAAACATTCATTAATGCTAAAGTAATTGAGGCTAATCTAAGTGATGCAAGTAAGGTTCAGTGAAGAGGTATTGTTCATATGCAGCAAAACAACTAAACAAAACTGAAAACAGGTCAAAAACCCTCAATTTCTAGATGGAAAAAGAGTTCAGTCAACCATCGCACCTAGGATTCATAAAAATTGAGATCCATCACACTTTCTACACTCGGGAGGTGCTATGCATACTATAACACAGTGGAAGACAGTGTGATGGTCAAGGGAGCGCAACTGGAAAGGTTTTTGGCTCAAATGTGGAACTGTTTTCAATGAATTAAGCTGAGTTTTGATGAACAATGATGACAAAAGTATGATGGAATATCTTGAGAGGTTATTGAGCTACCAAAAGGGCATCTAGATGTGCTTGCAAGTCAAATGTTTAATTCATAAACTAAACCAGAGATTGACTGAATTAGCGTTCAACTACTATGAAATTGCAAAGTGTTAGCAGTTTGAAGGCTACCTGGCTGACTTCAGACTCTGCCCATATTTTATCAAATTGAACATAAAACAAACAATAAAAAAAACAAACATCTGGTATTCCCCAGTAGAGTCACCAATTTGTTTATGGGAAACTAGTACTCCTAAAGAATGCTAACCCTCTAGTTTTGGAAGCTACCCTAGAAACAACAATTTAAAGCAATTGAATGATTTTTCCTATGTGCAACAGATAAAAGAAAGATAATGGAACCAACCTGGAACTTCCACTTAATCCCTTGCTTGATCTCTCTCTTTTTTGGCAGATCTTGCAACTCCTCCCCATACTTAACATGCTTGGAGAGTACCTACACAACTACAACAACAAAGAACTGTCAAAGCATTGTGATCTATTACAACATATCCATTACAAAATGAGATATATAATGAATAAATGATAACATTCATAATGATATAATTCACAATTACACAATCACATGGGAGAAAACATGAAGAGCTTTATTAATAGAAAGGAGAATTACAACCCAGTTGTTTGATCAGTGCCATCCTCCCAGCTTCAATCCCTCTTCACCTCATGAAATAGCAAGATCACGCCAACAAGAATGCAATTCTCACCTCTCTTTATGACTAAAATTTGTTGTGGAATGTTATCACAAAACTAGACCCTAATAGGTTGCTGATGAGGAAGACTTTGAGTAACTATTTCAAACCAATCTTTTGGCTAAGGCTTAGCCTCCTCAACCTGAGAGGGCTCTCTCACTAGATTAAATATTTTAATTTAAGGATTAGATGGCTAACTCTATGGAAAAATGAAACAAAAAGGTATAAATGGTTGAAATTCCAATCAGCAAACATCCATTGGGCTATGGAGTCAAAATATGTTTCAGTACAGTAGCAAGGTATGCTTAACATGGAAGTCAGGGCATAAAGAGTCTTAATATATTAGTAAAACAAAGACATAGTGCAAGGAACACAGTTTATAAACACATGAAGGAAGTTAGAGCATTATCAATGAATTCTAAGTAACATGTGTTTATACCACTACAAGTAAGTAGATGAAAAAGGCCATGAGACAATCAGATATTAAAACTCTCTCTGAATCCTAAGTAGTGATGCCAAAATCTCTGTATTAACATAAAAACACACAGTCTCTTACAATAACACAGTATGCTTGTTTCTTTTGAAAATTGCCAATCCTAAGGCATTCCACCTCTTGTCCTTTATAGAGTTATCATTACAATCTTTGATTCCTTGACCCAACATCAAGGGAATTCAATTTTACTATCTTGACACCTATTCATACCTAAAACAGACTATTAATTACAAGTAGTAGTTATCTAATAGTCTTAGAGTCCTAATACAATTAGGAGTACAACCCCTTATTATGATAGTAACAACTTAAACTAGGAATTAAATTTGATACTTGACAACTCCTCCTCCTTAACTTCGACCTTGGTGATGTCCATAACCGTCCTGCTGGCCTTCAATAACTTCTCCTTCATCTGTCCTGAAAACTAGGAAAATGTCCGCTGCAGTGTAGCCTTCGTTTTCAATGGTGTTCCTTGAATCTCCTGCTGAACAAACTAGCCCCTTTAACCATATAACATATGTTGAATTAGCCATAGAACCCTGATCTTACATTTGTGCAGAAATTAAACTCCTTGAAGTTGCATGAAGAAAGTTAAGCTGGGTGTGCTACGAAATAAATTGTTGTTTTTGTAGCGCAAAACTTTTTTCTTGCATGTATCTTTCACATAATGAGTTTTTCCTTTACTTGGGCTTTAAACCTTCTAAAATGATCTCCTCACACTTCTCTAGCAACATCCTTCTTCAAAAATAACCCCTTCTTTCCTTTAAATATTGATAAAAAAAACAAAATTTCACCTACAAAAGTTTCGTAGCGCGCTACGAAACTGTTGTGCATGTCACCTATAGCAGTTTCGTAGTGCATTACGAAACTACTGTGTGAATCAATTTACACAATTTTTTTATTTTTTCAAAAACTTTCCTTTTAAGGATTCTTCATAGTTGTTTCATTATGTAAATATGCCACATATACCTGAAATCACCCATCCTTGAAAACTCTTCAAAAATTAATGTCTTTGTTTCAACCAAAATTGTTATTAGGGTTTCATCACTTACTTTCTTGTTCATTTGTGTTGAGGCTGACCTCCAGACTTGTTTATCTGAATTTCAAGGTCTTCAATTTGTCTTTTCATCACCCTAATATTAGTTCTTAATATGTCATTGATCATTCTGATATACCTTTTTTCCTTGATTGCACGGACAATCCAGGTGAAGTATTGAGCGTCTTTGCTAACTACTTCAGGTTTTGAAACTTTTCCATCTTCCCACATGGTCTTAATTCTTTTGAAATTGGCTTTTTCAATTGCATGTTTCCTTGCCCTTTTCTTAGGTTGGGAAATCTCAAGATTGTCAAGATTAAATTTCTTCTTGACATCCTCATAGTTATTTTCTTCTTCTTGAGTATCGACTGCTATGTTTCTGTCATCTTCGCGCATGAGTGATGGTTGCACTACTAGAACTACGAGATCTTCATGGAATCCTTATATCTCCCCTGTCTCATTACCTCTAGCTCTGCCTCCTGTAACCTTTTGGACTGCCTAGTCACAAGCCTTCTGGGCTTAAAAATAAATTCTAAAACCTGATGGTTAAAATGTATCTTTTTAGAGGATTTCATCTTTTGACTTTCCCTCACATAATTCAATGAAATTTTCTTGGACCAAAGGAGACTCTTTAATGTCAATCGTGTGAAGAATATCATTCAAATTTCCCTTTGAGACTGGGCTTTCATCAGTGACCAATGTTTTACCCTTTTCTTTGGCTATTTGACTTCTAGTTACCCTTTTCTGGATTGTTTCACCAATGGGATGCTCTTGTGTTGCTTCCTTAATTTGAATTTTCTTCTTCTGTGAATGATGAGGAGTATCTTGAACAACCAATAGCATTCTAATCACTGACTCTCTAACTTGCTTTCTGGCCTTCAGTTTAACAAACTTGCTTGACCTTTCTTCTACATGGTGACTAGTCACTGCAGATGATATTTCCTTAGCCCTAGGGCTAAGTCCTGCTTCAGCTCTAAAACCAGACATAAAGAGAAATGAAGACCATTCTCTATATACCTTCTGAAGTTCATGCAAGACAATTAGTTTAACTAAGCCATGATGGAACAATGATGTTTCACATGACTCTTTCTTCAATTGTATTTTATCAGACATCCTTCCTAAACTCTGAAACAACAAGAAAGGTAGATCTAGACATATTATCCCAGTTAAATGCAATAGGTGTTTGAAATGATAAGAATACACCTTGTGGTAACTTCCTCACAGGTGAAGTACCATTATATGCATGACAGTAAGTTGGCATATGAACCTTTGACATAACCCCTTGGCATTGCTTTAGTTAAATCTCTGTCTACAAACTCTAGCTTCAAGACTATCTTGTATGGTGCAATTTCAAACTTGAAATTCTTAAACCACTTTTCCTGATGTCTTGGAATTTCTATGACTAAAGATATAACTTCAGGAGAAATTCACAATTCTAAAACTCCAATATTTGTATGTAAACCTATTAAATTTAGAGCAAATTCCTTGGTCACTTAGTTATGTTGTCCTTGTAGTTTCTTACAGAACCTCCAACAACTTGCTTTTTTGAAGGCTTCTTCAACTATTTTATCCTTTGTGAGAGCATCTAACCCTTCAGGTTCAGTTCTCAAAAATCAGCCTCACCTGTGATTCTTTCTTTCTTCTGACATTTCTCCTTTGAGAACCTTGTAGATAGAAGACCTGGAAGAAATTGCCTCACTTGAATTTAATGAAGAGCTACCTCGCTTGAAACCCGCGGAAGAATTCTGGTCTTTGCTTACCCTGGGCTTGTTTACTTCGAACTTGAGAGCAGTAACAAGTGTTTCTTGCATGAATATGACCAAGACCAACATGAATATGACCAGGATCAACAAACCCTTTCCTTTTTTGAAATTTGAAATGACTACAGACAAATGACCCCTAACGAATCTAATGATGGATACGAATGGTTGCATGTGAGAGGTAAGGTTCATGGACTGACACCTGATGATGAAAATTTAACGGATTCTAGTGGATTTCACAGCTAGATATGATTGAACACAAATCCCTGGTTTTGTAGCACATCCAATGCAAATTTGGGGTTTTGAACTACGAAAACACCTAACTATGAATCCCTGATTTCATAGCGCAGGTAATGTAATTTTAGGACTTTGTGCTACGAAAATGCCTAGACTATTTTGTAGCGCATTCAAATTTTTGAAATGACCAGACACATGAAACTTTAAACATGACATGGGATTGATACGTGGCAAAAAAAGGTTGTTGAACTTTATTTGATGATGGAAATGATACTCTAAAACTATGACTTAGACTCTAAAAACATAAAAGTGACTTGATCATGTCTAACACAAAAACTTTGGAACCATGCGGGTTGTCCAAAATTCTAAAATTTTTTACAGTGATAACAGTGGAATGGAAACCAGTTTTTTGAAAGGGATTTTTTCACTTTTTTCTTGAGAAGACTGACCTTGAAGCATTTGAGTCTTGCTATTTGTATTCTATTGTTGCTTTCCTTTATTTACTTGTTTTTCAGGCTGGGGTCCTTGTGGATTCACCTTTGGTAGGGGAGCTAGAACTTGTTGCTCACCTTCCTCTTTTTGACTTCTAGATCTTTTCCTTGATCTCAAGTCATATTTATTATGTAATTCTGCCTGCATAAAATCAGTAAACTATTTCCAATACTCATCAATTTTATTTTCATCATAAATTACATATGTTTTAGCATATTCATATTCTTCTCCCTCAACACCTAGTTCATCTTCACCTATTGGATCCAACATTGAAATCTGATCATGATGGTCCCTGGAATGATCAGGTACTTCATCAAGATCTGCCTCTATATACAGTGGTGCTTGAATCTGATCTTGATCTTTTCTCTCCTTCTACAGAATTTGCAGAGGTTGTCTTCTATACTGAGGATTAAAATTCCTATTTTGTTGTGATTGCCTATGAGAATTCTTACTTTCCAATTCTAATTTTGATCAATTTATTTGACAAAGTTTTAATCACATTACTCATACCCTCTAATGTTTGACTTTGGGAGGATTCTACTTTAGACTTTTCCTTATCTTGGATAGGTTGTGTCTCAAGTATTTTACTTGTAGCCACCATATTTGCTTCTATCTCTAAGGCATCAGTTTAGATCTGATCAAGGGTTGGGCATCTTCTCTCCCTCAATGTAAATCTAAAATATGACTCAAAAGCCCTTGTAAAAGTTATTTTTTCAACAGCAGGAGGGGGCTTAATCTCCATCGGAAGACTATTATACAATTTGTTAATCCTTCTGATGAATTTTACAACACTTTCATCATGCTTCTTCTTAATAGCATTGAACTTTGTGAGTGCATATCCATCGCCTCTTTTCTCCCCCCATCTCTGAATGAACAAGTGCTCCATCTCTTCCCATGTAGGAATAGAGCTATTAGGAAGTACTTTAAACCATTTTATTGCTTCTCCATCCAAGGATTGCACAAAAAGTCTTAGAACAACATATAGATGTTCAACATTTAGGTTTTCTGCAAAATTACAAAAGACTACTATATGATTCTCTATTGTTTGTTCATCCTCTTCGGTGAAATGAGGAAGAATCTTCAAATATTCTTGTGGCATTTGATTCAACAATGGTGGCAATTGAATAGGTGCATACCTATTCATCAAGAATGTAGGTTCTGCCATATTTGCTCCTAAACTTACTGAACCCTGACTTCCAGAAGATGAGGAAACTAACTGAGGGGTAGATGGAGTATGAGAAGGTGCTAATGTAGTTATAGGTTTAGGTTGAATAATTATAGCAAGTACTAAAAATGGAATTGAATCTAGATATTGTTCTTGACATTTGGGTTCTTGAAATGAGTTGATTGTAAGAGGTGACTCTTGGTCAATAAAAGATGAATGTTTGAATGAAAAATGAGTCGAACTGTTGCCAAGTGCAGACAGTGTAGGACTTGGTGTAAGTAGAGTTTTCGGCCTTCCAACCCTCCTAGAAACTAGCCTCTCAGGGTCTAAAAGGGCTTGAAGTTTCTGCTATGAGGTGTCTGACCTTGTATGAGGCCCATTTGTAGCTAGAGTTATTAATTTTGGTTCACTACAGCCAAATATTTCCTCACTAAAAAACAAGAGGAAAATATTGAAAACCCATGGAAACGTATTCTTGTCTTCTGTTGAAAAATGTGCAACAAGAAATGTTAAATTTAGAATGTGCTAAAAATAGACCTGCTAAGAATAACATGTCTAAAAGTAGCATGTCTAAAATAGTAGTTTGGCCAGTGAGGTCATTGGCAACATTTGGCGAGAGGTGAAACTGCTAAAAATAGAAAGTTCTAAAAATAGCATTTCTGGGTCCCTTCCTATTTATAGTAGTCCCTAGTCTATCCATAGGAAGTAAAATGAATTTGGTCTTAACAGTAGTTTAAAATATTAATTAATTAATCTCCATGAGTTAATTAATTATGGAAAATTAAACTTGAAGCCTTTGTGAGATCATGCAATTATTTTCTCTCTTGATTTAGAAATTTATCCCTTGATTAAAGGAGATAAGGTTCAGTTCTATAATGAGATAATCAGTTGACTTAGTTTAACTTAGTCAAGTCTAGTTATATTATTTTAACAAGTTGTTAAAATAATGAAATATAGTTTGTTAATGCTTGCATGCATGTGACAATTTTTATTTCAGATTACTGAGCATTCCCTCATGGATAACTGATGCATGTCAGTTCAGATAGAGACCCAATTGAGATCAGAGAAGGGACAATGTACTATCAGTTCGATGAATATTTTTTCTATAAAGGAAGCTCATCCATGATGAGGATTTATCTCCTTCAAGTTTGTCTAGTTAGATCAGAGGCTAGTGAGTGTGTGAAAAGGCCAATTCACACAGGTGGCAGCACTGGACCTCAAGGAAACTGTACAAGGAAATAGGAGGCTTGGAGAGCAGAGGAGAAGGTTTCTGAGAAGCCTTTGACTATCTATGAGCAGCAGAGGGATTGTACTGAGAGATCGAAAGCTTCCGAGCTAAGGCTTTGTGTAATCCAAACTATATTTCCACTTGTATGATAATACAAATATGGGGTTTTAGGCAGGTGCTTTCCCCGGGTAAATTCTTCTGTGTAATGTATGATTGATTCCTTATTATTAGTTACATGTGTTCTTATTGATGTTGCTTATGGTTGATTAAGCTTCTGCTAAATTTTTTGTAGAAGTAGATCAAGTGTTTTGCTTTAGTACATTGCATTACCAGGTTGATCTACAGGTGGGAAATTTCTACATGGTATCAGAGCTATTGATTTGTAGAAAAAAGTTCTACATGGTATCAAAGCTAGCTTATTTGTAGAAAATTTCTACAAAATTCTGCATGGTATTAGAGCTAGTTCATTTGTAGGAATAATTCTACAAAATTCTACATGGTATCGGTGCCAGGTTATCAAGGAAGAACAATGTACTAGGAGGAGATTTCAAAGTTTTGAGTTTTGGGCCGAAAGTTTGCAGAGCAAATTTGAAATTGTTTGTACAAAATTTTCAGAAATAAATAGAAGATTTGGATTCCTTTTGGAAAAATACCCAAAATTAAAAAAAAAAAAATCGACTGAATCGGAGTTCGGATGAGGGAGATGTCGCTGATTTAAAATCAGCTCCTTTTCTAGAAAATTTTGTGATAGTAGGAAAGTGGAAATAGATTGGTGTGCTAGGCAAGAACCTGTATGCACTTTAGGTACAAGATGCATGCAAAGCCTTTAGGAGCAAGGCAAAGGTTAGGGACTTCGTGGTTGAGAGGGAGTGTATATTACCTCTCAACATGCAGAGCTAGAAGAAGTGTCAGATGATTGTGGAGGAGCCATGATTGGTGCAGCAGCTTTAGGAGGTTGTGGAGTAGCCACAATAGGGTAAGCTGACTCGAGATCGAGTCTAGATATCTACTCATGCAGAGACCTCCAGTAGGGGGAAATTTGGAGCTAGGTGGGATGAGGTATCACATGTAGCAATACCTCTAGGTAGGAGGTGGGGCGATATAGAGTTATTTTCCCAAGGAGGAGGGGAAGGATCCTTGAGGTACCCAACCTCTTAGATGATACCTTGCTACAGGAGCCCCGATGTGGAGTAGTAGGAACTAACTGATGGGGTAGAGATAGATGCGGATGGAGAAGCATAGAGAGCAATAGTGTAGGGAATCCCAGGACAACGCATAGCTAGCAGGCTGCAACAATGTGAGAGTTACAAGTGTTTTGCACAGTGCTAGGTGGCACAGAGAGGTGTGCAATGGTACGAGATGCATGGAGAGTAGGACAAATGTCAAAGAGGGAGCACTTGTGGGTAGCAGGTAGAGCTTCAGCATCAGAGTATGTTCCTAGCCCAACAGAGTGGTCAGTTGGGAGTGTTTTTGTTCCAAGTGTTGTTGGAGCAAGTGGATCGGGTAGATCTGTTGCATGCAGAACATTCTAGAGTTACAGGATCGTGTTTGAGAGAAAGCCTTTCTTATTGAGAGGGAGTGTTGAAAAATGTGCAACAAGAAATGTTAAATTTATAATGTGCTAAAAATAGACCTGCTAAGAATAACATGTCTAAAAATAGCATGTCTAAAAATAGTAGTTTGGCCAGTGAGGTCATTGGCAACATTGGGTGAGCGGTGAAACTGCTAAAAATAGAAAGTTCTAAAAATAGCATTTTTGGGTCCCTTCCTATTTATAGTAGTCCCTAGTCTATCCATAGGAAGTAAAATGAATTTGGTCTTAACAGTAGTTTAAAATATTAATTAATTAATCTCCATGAGTTAATTAATTATGGAAAATTAAACTTGAAGTCCTTGTGAGATCATGCAATTATTTTCTCTCTTGATTTAGAAATTTATCCCTTGATTAAAGGAGATAAGGTTCAGTTCTATAATGAGAGAATTAGTTGACTTAGTTTAACTTAGTCAAGTCCAGTTAGATTATTTTAACAAGTTGTTAAAATAATGAAATATAGTATGTTAATGCTTGCATGCATGTGACAATTGTTATTTCAGATTACTGAGCATTCCCTCATGGATAACTGATGCATGTCAGTTCAGATAGAGACCCAATTGAGATCAAAGAAGGGAAAATGTACTATCAATTCAATGAATATTTTTTCTATAAAGGAAGCTCATCCATGATGAGGATTTATCTCCTTCAAGTTTGTGCAGTTAGATCAGAAGTTAGTGAGTGTGTGAAGAGGCCAATTTACACAGGTGGCAGCACTGGACCTCAAGGAAGTTATACAAGGAAATAGGAGGCCTGGAGGGTAGAGGAGAAGGTTTTTGAGAAGCCTTTGACTGCCTATGAGTAGCATAGGGATTGTACTGAGAGCTCGATAGCTTCCGAGCTAAGGCTTTGTGTAATCTGGACTATATTTCCACTTGTATGATAATACAGAGATGGGGTTTTATGCAGGTGCTTTCCCTAGGTAAATTATTCTGTGTAATGTGTGATTGATATCTTCTTATTAGTTACATGTGTCCTTATTGATGTTTCTGACGGTTGATTAAGCTTCCACCAAATTGTTTGTAGAATTAGATCAAGTGTTCTGCTTTATTACATTGCATTACTAGGTTGATCTACAGGTGAGAAATTTCTACATGGTATCAGAGCTAGCTGATTTGTAGGAAAAAGTTCTACATGGTATCAAATCTATCTAATTTGTAGAAAAATTCTACAAAATTATACGTCTTTGATCCCCGGCAATGGCGCCAATTAATGTTGTCCCTTAAGAAACAAATTTCTTGGCTGTGTGGAAATTGTGCTTAAGACATTAATTTTTATTGTTTATGTCACTTAGTGGTCACTTAATTATATGTTACACTTTCAAATGAAGAACATGAAACACTTTATTTTTAATCTTCAGTACTTAAATGACATGAACGCCTTAGAATGCCATTGTAGAATTCCCGCACAAACTCCAATAGGTCTAGAATTCTATTTAAATTAAACACAAGTAATTTGTTGTTATTCAAGAGAGGAGAGAAAGAATTTGTTCCATAAAATCAATGTATTAAATTAATCAACAACAGTAATACATGAGTAACCAAGCCTCTAATCCCAAAGGGAGGTGGTTATATAGAAATTACCGAATCTAGAAAACTAGGAAAAAAACTAGTAAAAAACTACAAAAGGCTAAGAAAATCTAAAGGGAGGCACAAAATAGCAACAATGACTCAAGACAACGTATGCCAACTATGAGCCAAAAGGAAAGAATGAGGGGTGCAATTCCCAAGGAAGGCAACTTTAAAACATGCTAAAATGGTCCGGGGGACCAAATCCCTTGATTTAAGGGGGAATCTTGATGTGGGGCACCAATCCTCAAATAACTCAAGTGGATGAGGTGTGGTTAGGTGTGAACATGGAATTGTATGTCTAATAGTTTAGGAAAGTGGTTGGACCAATATTTCCATAATATTAAGCCTTTAAAGGAAAAAAAACAAGGTAAAGTTGGTCCACTGAGCTAGTTTACCAAAAACCAAGTGTGAACATGATTTTTAGTGCATGTGGCTAAGTCAAGGACACTTAGGATAAAAAATAAATGTAGATGTTAGGATTATATTTTGTCACCCCCCCTTCATCCCAAATCACTTATCTAAATTGAGTCTCGGCCACGATGCCATGTTAGGTACTCAGGTACAATAAATAAAATATCCTCATAACTTGCCATGACCTACTCCTCATCCTCTGAATCAGACCCAATAGGCTTCTCTGATGGCTACTCTGAAGTGCTTGAAGAAGTTTTTGACTCCTCCTCATCAGTGGCAACAAGCGTTTCCTAGGTAGGGTTTGCTAAAAAATCATGCAGTGATTCTTCTTCAAACATCACACTTTGAGCTACAAGGAACTTTTCAGTGACAGAGTCCAACAATATATATATATATATTGACATTGTAAAGATATCCAATAAAGATACATTCAACACTTTGAGGCTCCAAAGACTTCCTCTTATCTATTGGGATGTGAGCCCATGCTCATGAACCAAAAATGCGGAAGTGTGACACTTTTGGTTTCTTATCGGTCCAACATTCAAATGGAGTGGTGCCTTTAAGTGCTTTGTGTTGAATGCTATTTTGAATGTATGCTGCACAATTAATAGCTTCAGCCCATAGCTTAGGAGCTAATTATTTGGACTGTAGCATACAATTGGCCATCTCTTTTAATGACCAATTTTTCCTCTCCACGACACCATTCTGCTATGGTGTATATGGAACTGTGTGTTGTAACCGTATACCTGCATCAGTACAAAGTTGATGCACATCTTTGTTGACATACTCCCCCCATTATCAGTACAGAGTATCTTAATCTTACACCGAGACTCATTCTCAGCAAGTGCTTTAAATTCTATAAGGCATTCAAATACTTCCCATTTTAATTTTAAAAAAAATACCAAAGTAAAGCGAGAGAAATCATCTATGAAGGTGAGTACATATCGAGCCTTACTGATTGAAGGCTGCAGGAATGGGCTTGTGATGTCATTGTGAATCAGGCCAAGAGGTGAAGAAGCTCTCTATGCCTTCCCTTTGTCAAACTTCTGCTCCAGATGCTTGCCTAGAATGCATCCTTGACATACCCCACTTGTGAATTTAATAGCGGGCAATCCTTTTACCATGTTTTCCTTGCTGAGTTTATGCAAATAATTATAGTTTAGATGGCCAAATATTTCATGCCATAACATACTTATGTCATTAGATTGTGACAGAAATATAGTGCTAATAGATCTAGGAACAAAGTGGTAGAATAAATACAAACGAGAACCTTGATTTGCAATTCCATGTGCAAGCTGTGAGCCTGTGGAGATGTTGGTAATCACTGCAGAGTCTCGAGTGAACTCCACCTTCCTTCTAGAGCCGGAATGAGTGATCTGATATATCGAGAGAATATTTGTGGATAGTGAGGGAACATGAAGTACATTTTTGAAGCATCCCCTTTCAAGGTCTACAATTCCTTCTTTGCACACCTTTGCGGGTGTGGCATCTCCCAAGTAAATCGGTGATCTGGTGCTTTCTTTGATGGAGGAAAATTCATCTTCTGATGTAGCCATATGGTTCAATGCACCTAAATCAAGAATCCAAGCTAATGGAGTGGATGTGACAGCCATTAAAGCATGAGCATCTTGTGCTCTCCCTCTCCCATCTCCTGTTTTGTTATCATCCTTCTTCTTTGCATTCTTGGGCATGGTGAGGTTGTGCTGCTGCAATTGCTTAGCCATCTCATCGATTGTTTTCCTCATGCAATTTTCCTTGGATGAAAACCTTTGAAACAGTAGCTACAAAGTGTTCTTTCCTTCTTCTTTTTACACTTAGGCAAAGAAGAGCTCTCTAAATATTGTACGAGTCTCTCCTTCTTCGATTCATTAAATTTACCCTTCCCTTTTTGCTTGTCTCTTCCACTGCTCTTTGGAGCATCAGTAGCCGCAAGTGCTCGGTTCTTTGAACGCTTTATGGCACCCATTTGGACTAACATAGCTTGCTCTTAAGTCAATTCTACAATGAAGTAATTCAATGGAGGCATTTTCCATTTTTCCTGAGTCAATTTAGATGCTTGAAAAGACGATACAAATACGGAATATTCAGGGCCTAATTTTGAGAGAATCGAAAGTATGAGTTGATCTTCCTCTCTCTTGACTCCACATGCATCAAGTTAAATGAAGAGTGATTTAAAATTGGTGAAGTATTCTTGCAGGTTGCTGAAATGAGTTTAACTGAGGGATATGAGTTCATTCTCCAGTTGATACACTCTCATTTCATCCTGCTTGCCGAATAGTCCTTCCAATGTGGTCTAGACTACATCGGGAGTAGTGGCTCCACTAGCATGAAAGAGGATTTCTATAGAAATTGATAGGCATATCAGCCCAATTTATTCATCTAATTTATTGAAATACTTGATCTTCTCCGCTGCAGAAGCTGGTTCAATCTCCGTTCCCATTGTTACCCTGAAATGTCCTTTGCTTCGGAGGAGTAATCTCTGTCTTCCATTTGAAGTAATTGAAAGGATTTAGAAGGCATTTTATGGGCTGAGAGAGATGATCCATTTCTTATTTTAGTGCCTCCTGATGATATATAATTGCAAATAAAATAGTGCACAATCCACTAGATTCAAACTAGCTTCGATACCATGTAGAATTCTTGCAGAAACTCCGGTAGATCTAGAATCCTAGTTAAATTAAACAGAAGTAATTTGATGATATTCAAGAGAGGATAGAAAGAATTTTCTCCATAAAATCAATGTATGAAATTAATGAACAATAGTAATACATGAGTAATCAAACCTCTAATCCTAAAGGGAGGCGGTTATATAGAAATTGCTGAATCTAGAAAAATAGGAAAAAACTAGTAAAAAACTAGAAAAGTCTAAGAAAAGATAAAGAGAGGAATAAATTAGCAACAATGACTCAAGACAACCTATTCCAACTATCATCCATGAGGGAAGCATGAGTAGGGGTGCATTTCCCAAGGAAGGCAACTTTAAAACATACTAAAATGGTCTGGGGGACGAAATCCCTTGATTTAAGGGGGAATCTTCATGTGGGGTGCCAATCCTCAAATAACTCAAGTGGATGAGGTGTGGTTAGGTGTGAACATCCACCTAGATGTATAAATGGTTTAGGAAAGTGGTTGGACCAATATTTCCATAATATTAAGCCTTTAAAGGAAAAAACAAGGGAAAATTGGTCCACCAAGCTAGTTTATCAAAAACCAAGTGTGAACATGATTTTTAGTGCATGTGGCTATGTCAAGGATACTTAGGCTAAAAAATAAATCTAGATATTAGGATTATATTCCAACAGCCATTTGATTTCTGAATATAAAAGCTAAGTGAAGAATGCTTTGAGAAGTTAGAGACAATATGTTGCTTTTCACAGAAATTATTATCTGTAATTTAGAGGAAATGTAGAAGTAGGAACTTTAAATATAGGAGCGCTCTTTTAAGGGATTTTAACTTCATTCACATAAGTAAACAAAGACCTGCAACTTCATTACCAGATTTAAAGAAAGGAAGACACATAATGACACATAACAAATAAATTACAAAATCATACCCAACAATGTGTGGAAAACTCCTGATTCGTTCATTAATCATGAATTCATATCAAAATACAATAGTATATCCTAGGTCCTTTAAAATTCCCACCCTTTTTCTATAATTTTTCCTGTTTTTATACATCATGAAATAATTGGTAACCACCAAAAATACCAAACTATTTAACTATCTTCCTAATTGTCTAAGGTAAAGGGTCATTACAAAATATTACATGGAGGGTAAAAGACACCTCATTCTTCTTAAGAAAACAAGAAAAGAAGTAGTGACAGAAATCAGAGTATGAATGGTGATTTCTACTCACTGTTTGGATCTGTGACGTGAGTATGTGGTCTTGCTGATGCATCTTTGTTATGTTCTATCATCCATTCCTTACACTTTCTCCATAGTAGTACATTTGACTTTGGTGCTTCCTCTAACTTATTGAGTACTATTCTACAAGATGTAATCCTACCATAATTAGGTTTGTTAGAAAATAGAGTCTTCATCATCTAGAGAAGTTTAAAATATTTGTTCAGGAAATTCACAATGGTGGCTCCTTCTAATACTATTGTCCTTTTATGAGTGTTATCAACTCTATTTTTTTCCTCAACCAGTAAAGTCTCATATGTTTTCCATGGCAGCAATTTTCCCTGAAGATCCCAGCAAGAAGGAAGTCTAGACCTAACCATTTAATCAAACAAGATGTTAAACTTTGAAATTACTTCGTTTATCTCCTTTATCTTCTTCTCAGTAGTAATATTGTAGATGTTTCTTACAATCATTTTATTGAAATCAATTGCACATGCTATTCTTTCTGACATGTCATGCTCCTTCAACTCTACAGTAGACTTAGAGTTAATGAAGTCTATCATCCTCTTTGCAAGCTTTGATCTGTCTAGATCCTTTTGCTTATTTTTAATAACCACCTCCTCCATATCCTCAATTAGTTTTTTCTCTTCAGATATAATCACCAGAAACTCCCAAATACCTCTGACAACCTCAATAACTTCATCCCATAGGATTTCTCTGGCTTGAATTAAGGACATATTTCCCTTCATTTTCTCCTTTAGCCTTTTGATTTCATCTTCATCCCTCAAGAGATCTTCCCTATATTTCTTGGCATTATCCCTTTCTCTTATTGTTTCTTCTCCACTTAAATTCAATAATTTGCAAGCCGTTTCTAACTCTCTTTGAGCTTTCTTCACATCATGCTCAACCATTTTAAGTTATGTTCCCAATTGTAGAACCTGTGCTGCTAGATCATTTGTGTTGGTTGGCATTACCACTGTACAAACATGAGTGTCTACCTGTCTTTGTAGCTTGTACAATTTTTCTTTAAGTGAAGAAACTTCTTCAATCTTCTACAACACATCTTGTAGGAGCTTTTCATTTTCATTTTCTACTTCAGCTATCCCTGCAGCTAAGGTATGCTCACCTGTAGGTAGATTCAACTTCTTTTTCAAAACTCCAATCTCTAATTTAGAATATTGAAACAACTTTGAACAATAGGTTGGTCATCAGGATTGACCCCTATTTTAATGATAATCTTCTTTAGCTTGTCAAATTGATCATTCAAAGCTCTGGAGTTAGCTTTCTCCAACTTCAGTTGCTAACTCACTTTATCTAGCATTTTCTTGGCCTTGGCAACTACTGCATTTATCTTATATAGATCGTTTAAAATCAACTACCCATTTTACATATGCAGATTGACCTTGTCAAGCATTGGAAGATTGTGAGTGTCAACAGTCAAATTTACAGTCTTGAAATTTCTAGAAGATCCCACTGATATTTTCATAGGATGAGAAAAAGAAATTATGAGTTGATTCTTCTCCAAATCCATGGCAGATAGCAATGTTGTTTTTTCAGGGGTTACTTGAGACTCAGACTAAGCTTCCATATTTAACTTCATCTTCTAATTTCTCTCAACTATTTGAGCAAACATACTTTGAATTAAAGGAACCTGATCATTAACAGGTTCTCTGGAGGATGGTGAAGCATGGGAACCCTCTGTTTCTCCTAATTGAATAATCAAACCACGTTGAGCGAAAGACATTGCATCCTGAATCTTGATTCTTTTTGTTGCTTCAGATTATTCCTTATCTAGATCAATAATTTCTTCTCTAACCGTGTTGACCCCTTTTTACTATTGCCAGGGCTTTCAATCTCTGTTTCTTGAGTGCTTTGCAAGCCTCCATTTACCATTTTCTTTGCTTCAGGTATACTTTCATGCATAAAGGCTGAATAGCCATTCACCACTCTTCTCTTTGAAATAATTTGGCGAGGGTCATAAGCTCACTCAACCTCCTATAAAAGACACATATCATTCAATAATCTTTCAACTTCCTGGGCATCCTGTCTCGTATTTACAATGAAGGGTCCCACTTCTTTAATCAGCTTGAAGAAGAAGCCTTTCTTCATAGGGACAAAATGAACTTGATCAACATTTTAAGCTTTGCCTTATAAATTCTACGGAAAAAATCCCGATTGGCACAAACTTAGGTAATCTATAAGGTTTGACAGAGGCTCCATAAAGCCTAATCTCTACATTCTCTTCAAAGATGAACCAATCTCCACATCTCACATCCTTACTCAATTGAAGACACTCTTGAGCTTTAGGAATTAAAGTTGGGGGTAGGCTTCCATTCAAAATCTCATGAGCCACTAGAAGAAATAAGGAAGTAAAGTCAAATAAACCACTATCTCCTAGATCATTCCTTATTAGGTCTGTCCAGAAAACCATTGATTCCTTATTTTTGTTGATATCAACGACATTTAACCTAAAACCAAATAAATGTTCAACATTCTGGAACAAAAATAAATAAGTAATGACTGAAGGAAACTTGAAGGAACGAGCGAGAAGAAAAGTCATAAATTGAGTATTGATGGCCTACCCATAATGCTGGAATGTCTAGTACAACTTCAGGATTCATCATTAAGGAGAACAATCCTAGAACATCTATATCTACCTGCTTGGAGTCTTCCTTCCCTAGAATCTTAACAAGTACTTGCAACACAGGTCTTATATCCACTGCAAACATTTCTAAAGAGAAATGCTAGATTTAGGAGCTAAGAAAGAAGTGACATGAGAAAGCTCCTGAGGAGACATGCTATCATAATAAGAAATCAGGGATTCCTCAGTAAAGGTGTTGTAAGTTCCCGACACACAATAATTCAAAATTGGTCTATTAACTGTGAAGTCACTTGAAAAACATTTTCCCAGACTGATTCATTACAAAACATTTATTTGGGTACATTGTTGAGGCTAGCCATTGAATAGATTTAGGAAATAAATGAGTTCTGGGAACAAAAGTGGCTAGAACACCTGACCCAACCATTGCCATGAATACATGAGACTTCTTATGATTCAAAATGACCTCTTGATATAATGAAAGATGTTTAATTGTACATAGGGTATCATAAATATCTCTTTCAACATCCATTAAGGTGGTATGAAAAATTGATGAGGAACTTACTTGTTGGGCCATGGTGACTATAGGTGAAAGATATTTATGACAATTACTAGCACAATTGTTGATTTGGATTCTCTAAACTGGTTGCAAGACTGCTTAATATTAAAACAAGGCTAAAACAATGGGCTTTTGTTGATCTCTTATATATAATATAATCGAAAGGGGGGAAAAATTGTAATTAATGAACTAAATTAATGGAATGATAGGTGAAGTGACGGGGAACAATTGATGAAGTGATTTATAATAAATGAGGTTGGCGGATGACATGGAGGAGATGAGATGGAGTGAAGTGATGGGGGTGGCCTGTTGTAGGGTTAGGGAGTGTACGTGATATTCATCGGGTTTGAACCCCTGCAGTAATCTTAGGTCGTAGATCTTGGTCAACCAACTTGATTCCATGGTCAACTGCAGGGGTTGAGCTTGAGTTAAAATTCATGCTTCTTTCTCCCTTGCAGAGCACTTTATCAACCTCCCGATCCCATGCTCACTCAGGTTTATGATAACGCTCACACTTTAATATGGGTCAGGGCACAACTTACATTGGCTTTGAATGTCGTCATCAATAAATAATTTCTATGGATTTTTTAATTCTCTTTTAATTTTTTGAATATAATATCTTATTTTATTTTTGTTCATTTTTTATAAAATTAAAGAGTGAATTTTAAATAACAGTAGATGCTACAACATGTTGCATCAACAAAAAAAGTGGTAAGAGTATCTTCCACTCGTAGAGTTTTCTTAAAACAATGGGTATCTTAAATATTTTAGGATGAGTCCATGTGAAGAATTGTATGGGTAGAGTTGCAATACTCATATTAGTTGGAGTGATCCAGTTAACATGCTTTTGATTGGACCAGGCATGTTGGTGGACATGGAACAAGAAATATAGCTAATCAAGAAGAATTTGAAGGAAACATAGGATACGCATAAGAGATATGTAGATTGTAACATGTTTTTCAAGGAGTTCCAGGTTGGGGAACATGTGTATTTGCGCGTCAAACCAAAGAAGATCTCCTTACGGATTGGATCATGTGCCAAGCTAACACCACGTTTTTTTCAACCCTTAAGTATTAGTGAGAGGATTGGTCTAGTAACCTATTGAATTTCACAGTCTTAGGCAATGAAAGTCCATGATGTTTTCCATGTTTCATTGATTAAGAAGTATGTTAAATATGTTGATCATGTGATTGACTAGCCTGTATTGCAGGTGGAAGTAGATGGAGAATTCGAACTAGAAAACTATTGTAGAAAAAGGAGTTGATGCTCTGGAACTGAGCAATCAAGCAAGTTAAAGTGTAGTGGAAGCACTTTGGGCCTGATACAACTACATGGTAGATGGAAGATTAGATGCTGACTATGTATTCTTCACTGTTTGTTGGTTGAGGCAAAGCATTTTTGGTATGGTGTTATGGTATATGTCTTTGTACATGTTTTGGTATATGTTTGGTGGTATTTTGGGTTATGTACATATGTATATGGATGTAAATGCCACCATGAGCTATGTTATAAATCTCCAGTAAGCAGTATGGATGTCATGTCATTATGTTTTCATGTTGTTATGTTGTCATGTTGGTTTTCTTTTCAGTAGGGTGATCATTGTAAGTACATCATCGAGCTATGTTATCAAGCTCCATTGGAAGTACATTTTATTTCTAACTGTTTTGCTAAGGTATAGGTGTGGTTGAACACTGAGGATGGTGTCCCCCAAGGGTGTGGGTTCTATAATAGCCCTAGTGAAAATTCCATGTAATGCAAGTTAATAAAGGAAAAAATAATAACCACAGTTGATGGGACACTTATTCCAAGATCACTATTTTGTGAGACATCCTAGTATGGGTGTTCATCGGTTATTATGGCTAAGGAAATTGAAAAGGCAATGGCTAAGGCTTTGGAAAGGAAAAATGGCATTTTTGGCACATTTTTTATGAAAATAATGGAAACTAGGAGAAAAGGGAGGTGAAAGGTTAGAGGTGGCATGTGAGGAGGAAAATGATGGAAAATCAAGAAAATAGAGGCCTCATTAATAGAAAGGCTTATCAGGATCAGTTGGTAACCTTTTGTAAGTTCAATTTTGGAGCTCTCTCATTATTCTCTCTCTCTCTCTCTATCACTCTTGGACACTTAGAGTTTTCTTGGATAATTGTGGCATTGGATCAAGAAAGGCAAAGAAGGCAAGAGGAAGTAAGGAACAAGTAGGGAAAGGCAGGATCAAGCAAATACATCAGGATTCTCTACATGTGTTGATTTGCATGTATATTTTCCTTTCTATATTTGGCATGGATGGTATTGCATGTGATCCTTTTTCTATTGTGGCATGGGTTTTTCTAGGTGTGATAATGTTTTCAAGCTAGCCTTTCCATTTCCGAATAGCCATGGTGTGATGGGGTTCTCATGTTTTGGTTGAGCTAGATTGTTAGATATCTTCGAAGCTAAGTGAGGTGGATCTCTGAATGATAGAGCACATGGTATAGCGGTCCCTAAACTGGATTGTGGATCATGATAAAGCCACTGTCCTAGTAACCCCTTAGCCAGACTGTGGGTTGTGGTAAAGCGAGGATTGTGTTGCCTCGGTGGGCCTAGGAATTGTTACTAGTGAATGGTAGGATATATGGTAAAGCCAAGAGGTGGCTTTCTCTCCATTGATCCTAGTAATCTTGGGTTGAGATATGTGGTAAATCCTAGAGAGTGGGTCTTGGTTTAGGGTATAGTATTATGGGTTTGGATTGCGATAAATCCTGAGAGACTAGGAGACAGGAAAACTACTCATGGTGTGGGTGGAGAAATTTGGTGGCATCCATGCTTGTTTGGCCTAGTGATCAGGTGGAGATCATGGTAAATCCTATTATGACATGTTTATTTTGTTGCCCTAGTGATCCAAGATGGACTACGGTAAATCCTGGTTTCTATTGATGAGGCTAAGGTGGTTTAGCCTTGGTATGCCCTAGTTGGTTCTTTTGGTTTGATCCCACATTCATGCTTGGAATATGGTATGGGGGTGAATGGATGAAGAGAGATTTGGCTTAGAAATTCTATGGTCAGGTAGAACGTGGTATTCCCATCACGGGTTGGATTTTGTATCATTAATGAGAGGTTATTTCTCCTTGTATTTGTATGAGTATTATACCAATTTATATGTGGATCATATGGCTGTGATTTCATTGGTATTTGATGCTATTATGCTGGTTATATATGTGTTTTATGACAGTGGATATGTATGGCTCTCATCATGTTTTTAGTTGTAAATGAATGGATAATGTATCTATGGCTGAATAGATGATAATGCAACAAATTATAAGAAGGAACAATGGTTATTAGCGATTCCTGGATAAGTATGAGATCTCTATGCTTAAATTTGTTGTTTACACGTGTAGATTACATATTTGTGATATGTTTAACGGAATGCCTATCATGGCTATTAGGGGTCTAGTTCAGTGTTTGTTCAACTATTTTTTTTTGTCATCATTCTTTCCTTGTTATTTTACTATTTTTGAGATGTCACTCCATTCTAGGTAGTGACCTAGGCTATGGGCCTGAAAAAGTGGCTTAGATCTTGGGGATGCTGGCATAGAACTAGACAAAATAGTCCCGAGATGCTAGCATACATATAACATGAGAGCATCCAAAGCCTCCTTGATGCTTCTCTAGGTCAAGTGATCAAAAAATTCAGTGGGACATAGGGGATAGCTTCCTGAAGTGATGGGATGGTTCTTAGAAGTCCTGTAGCTAATGTGGAAGGTCTGTATGGTTTGTTTCCATCAATTCCATTTTCTTAAGGTCAAGTAGGAGGTTTAATATGATGATAATATTCTCTCATCGTATGTTTACCCTTGTTGGCCAGTTACTTGGGTAGATGTGGGAGGAGGGTGTTACAGACATGATTTCTTTGCATTTACTAAACTAATTCCATGGACCAACGTGTTCAAATTAAACTTGGATACTCGTGAACCTATCTAGAAATGTGGGAAACAGCCTTAAAGGAAGCCATATATCGATTACAAGCCCAAGAATACTTATTATAATATTCAACCAAATTACCCTCCCACTCACCAAATTAAATGAAAATGAATCTTTCAATATCACTAGAGAAGATCCACCTCTCCAGTCTTGAGCACTTCGGTAGTTGGTTCTTCATGACATTCTAGAAATTAAGGATTTACTCAATCATATTGGCTTTACGAATGGGCGTTGCATGATTTTTCATAATACACAAATACTAACACATGTTATGAAAGACTATAGGGTTGCTAGGGATTTTTAAGGATGGAATATTACAAATTCAATCAATCTTTTAGTTTCCCCTGTTCTCTAGAAAGGGGTGCTCATGAGGGAATTATGCATGATCCAAAAAACACTACAAGAAAAAATGTCATTGGTGAGGGTCATGCATGTGATGGATCTTTAATGTCTGTCAATGTCGCATATGGTGACGGTCTTTAAAAAAGTGTTTTTGTAAGTGTATATACTAATGGTCCTTTAAGGTTTGTCACCAAAGCCATTTTCAATGACACTTTTGATGATGGTCGTTAAAGGCCCAACACTAGTTCTCTCTTTGGTGAGACTTTTGGTGAGGGTCGTTAAAGGCCCATCACTAATTCTCTCTTTGGTGATGCTTCTAGTGATAATATTTTATTAACCTTCACCAATGCTTTTTTTGGTTACCTTTGGTGATGGTCAAATTTTTTTTTCATCATTGATCATTCTAATGAGTTTCTGATGATGCTTCATACCTATGACGGACCTTTAAGGTCTGTCACCAATGTCACATATGGTGATTGTCTTTAAAAAATGTTGTTGTAAGTGTATATAGTGATATTCCTTTAAGGTTTTTCACCAAATCCATTTTCAATGACACTTTTGGTGGGTGTTGTTAAAGGTCTATCACTAATTCTCTCTTTGGTGACACTTTTGGTAAGGTTCATTAAAGGCCCATCACTAATTATCTCTTTGGTGACACTTCTAGTGATGATATTTTATTGACCCTCACCAATGCTCTTTTTGGTTTCTTTTGGTGACAATAAAAAATTTTTCATCATAATTTATCATTCCAATGTGTTTTTTATGATGCTATGTACTTGTTACTATATTCTTTTTCAAAAGATAATGATTTAAGCCCATTATTGTGGAGTCTTTTCATTATGTGTCCAAGGTCATAGTGGTTATAGTCAGTCAATTTGTTAAGAAGTAATTAGTGTGTATCATTTCCCTCAAGTCATAAGAATATAGCTTTCCTATGAGTCAACACATGATTCATCTCTATTAGGTTTATCATCTAGAAACTTTCCTTTAAATAAAGTTCCACTAGTTTATGTAGGAACTATATTATTTAATACATAATCAAGCTCTATGAATTCTATTAATGAGAGAGACCTAGAAATCCTCAACACTCATGGCACACCCTAACATGATTTGGAACAATACATTAACATTCCTTGGCACCTCGCATGCCTTGGAACATCTTTGTACCTAGAACATCTTTCCATGAGTAGTGTTGAAAATAATACTGAGAGGGGGGGTGAATCAGTATTATCAAATTCTTTTTCAATTTATACAACCATTTGTAGATCTGACTAATGAAACTTTCAGACTTATAATTTAATTTATTCTTCAAATGTTGATCATTAATCTGTGTGTCAGAACAATAAACAGGAACAAGAAAAATAGAGCAGACAGTCACACCAAAGAACACAAGATATAAGGTGGAAACCCAATGTGGGTGAAAACCACCTGCTTCAATATGTCTCTATCTTCTTTGAATTAGAAAATTCTTTTACAATGATTCTGTACTGGTGCAGTCTTATACCAGCACACAAGCTTCAACCTGCAGAAGGCTACAACCTTCTTTCTTCTTCCAAGGACCATGTTTCATAAATTTTCAAACTGGATCCACAAATATCAATCAATAAAGAATATCTATAATAATCAATCACCTTTGTACAACCCAATGTAGAATCAACCAAACACTTCTCAGGATGCTGTAACCAGAAAGCAGTAACAGTAACCAGACACCAACTCAGAACCCTGAACACTGCAGTAATGGACCAAAGAAGCTAAAAACATATTTTAAGAAAAGTCTGCAACTTCACCAATAGAAACCTGCGGATATCCGCAGTTCCTCCGTGTCGAATCTGCGCACCCCCGCACCTGCGCTGTGTCTGATCTACGCACCTCCGCGCCTGCTCTGTGTCTGATTTGCACACCTCCTCTGTGCCTGGCCTGCACACCTCTGTACCTGCTCCATGTATGGTCTGCGGACCTACGGGTATAGATAATTTCTCAGACTCTAGATATACCCAGACTGTCAGATATACATATTTGATCCTGCGCCAAAGAGATCTCGACCCATCAGAAGATTCGACTTGTAATACTCATGGTTTCTCCTTGATTTAGGTCTAGCTATATCTCACCAACCGATCACAGTGTTTCAGATCTATATTTCTTAAGATATTCAACACATCTGTACCCAACCAAATGATCTCCTTTCCTTTTTATAGGCTAGGCCTTACTCAAACCATGGACCAAAACCATAGAGATCCAATATTAGGGACCCAAAACCTGGGTTCAATACTTTAGTTGCAAAAACTACAGACCAAAACCATAGGATTAAAAACGTTAGAATAAATACCATGGATCAACCAAAGAATTCCACGTGCGCGCATTTTTCTTTGCATAAAAGTCCGTGCACTTTAGGTTCGCACCTTTTGTTCGGAACACCTGCAAACATGTCCACACCTTTTTCAATGGCGCACCTGCAGAACTAGTCGAGGACCGCATCTTTGTGAATAGGAACTTGTGGGTCCCTTATTTTCTACTAGTTTGAGAGCTAGAACTTTTGATCAGCTACTTGAGTGAGTTTCTATCAAGGACAACACGTATGCCATTGAGCCAAGCTGTGCCAAAACTGTGTCATAATGCCAAAAATCTCCCCCTTTGGACTTGATGGCAATCCAAGGTCACTCAAGGTCTTTCCTCGCCCTTTGACATCAAGGGAAAAGGGTTATGCTCCTCCTGTGTATATGTTGAAAACTCTGCTCTGCTGTGTTGATCAAGCTCCCCCTGACATATAGGCAAGCTCTGTAAGAAGATGTTCTACAAAAGAAATCTGACTTTATACATCATAACTAACCTTCCTATCACCAAAGATTCATACATACGACTCTTAACCAAGAGGGGATACATGATATAATAAGCACATTACATTATCCATCCCAAGCATAATGGGGCAACCAAGACAGGCTGTTACATGACCTTGACAAAAGAAATATAAGACATAATATCAACAACAATTGTTAATCATATATCAGTATCCATGTTCTCCTTCTGCACTTGCTCCTCCTGACATCAAACCAACTGGAAAATTGAACCAAGGTCTTCTACGATAATGCCAACAATGGAAGAATATATGCTCCCCCTGAACCTATGCCAGATGGTCTCTGACAAACCCATATCAAACTCGTCTCATCCTTGCTTTTCTTCAAGTTGACTATATCCACATAAAACAACGTATGTACGCGTATACCCCATATGAAAATCGCGTGCAACAATCTCTTAAACGTACAAGATTCACCAGCAAGATGATGCATCAACTACCCCCAGCCTCTGTCTGAGCTATTCAAATGTCTCCTTGGGCAATGGTTTGGTGAGTCTATCAGCAACTTGTTCCTTGGAAGGAACATACTCCAACTTGACTTTTTGTTCAAGCACTTGTTCCCTTAGAAAATGATACTTGATAGGTATATGCTTAGTTTTTGAATGCATGACAGGATTTTTTGCAATACTGATTGCACTTGTATTGTGACAAAAAATGGAAATAGGTGTAGTGCAAGTGATTTGAAGATCTCGCAATGTTTGCATCATCCAAAGGAGTTGTGTGCAACAAGATGCTGCAACTACATATTCTTCTTCAGCTGTAGATAATGCAATGGAGCTTTGTTTCTTGCTGAACCAGGATACTAATCTAGGACCCATGAAGAATGCACCACCACTAGTGTTTTTCCTATCATCCACACTTCCTGCTTAATCCAAATTTGTGTATGCATGAAGTGTGAGATCTGTACCTCTACGATGCCATAAGCCATAGTTTTGAGTTCCTTGAAGATACTTGAAAATTCTCTTATCTGCCTGAAGATGAGTTTCCTTTGGATTAGCCTGAAAACTTCCAACTATTCCTACTACATACATGATGTCTAGTCAGGTACCTGTTAGAGGGAGCAAAATACCAATCATGGATCTATAAGTTGGTTGATGTACTACTGTCGATTCATCATTTACGTTGAGTCTACATCCTATCACCATAGGGGTACATACTGGTTTCGAATCCTCCATCCCATATTTCTTCAAGATTTGCTTGAGATATTTGGTTTGTGATAGAAAAATGTCGTCTTTGTTTTTTTGGACTTGTAAACCAAGAAAATATGTGAGCTCACCAAGCATGGACATTTCAAACTCTTTCTGCATCACCAAGGCAAAATTTTAGTCTTCTTCATTGCTACCAAAAATGATATCATCAACATACACAACAATTATCAACAATTTATCATTGTCAACTTTTATATATAGATTGCTATCAATTGATCCTTTTATAAAACCCTGTTGATGAAGGTACTTATCCAACCGATAATACCACGCCCTTGGAGCCTGTTAAAGGCCATAGAGAGCCTTTTTTGAGTCTACATACAAGTTTTGGATCATTTCCAAGAATAAACCGATCTGGTTGTTCAATATATACTTCCTCATTTATGTCTCCATTTAGAAAGGAAGATTTCATGTCCATCTGAAATACTTTGAACTTCTGAAAGCTAGAGAGAGCAAGGAACATTCTTATAGCCTCCAGTCTGGCAACTGGAGCAAAATTTTCTTCAAAGTCTATGCCTTCTTGTTGCAGATATCCTTTACAAAGAAGTATTGCCCTGTTTCTAACCACATCCCCATTTTCATTCAGCTTATTTTTGGAAATCCATTTTTTCCCTATGACATTCTTATCTTTTGGTCTAGGAACCAGCTCCCAAGTGTTATTTTTTTCAATCTGCTCGAGTTCTTCCTCCATGGCGTTGACCCAGCATTCATCTTTACAAGCCTCTCTTACATTTGGTGGTTCAGTGGAGGAGAGCAATGCTAGATAGCTTGAAGCTTCTGAAATGGTTCTTCTTGTTTGTACACCTGCCTCTTTCTACCCCAAAATTTGAGATTCTGGATGATTCTTCTGAATGTATCTATATGGAGTCTTTTCTTCTATCCTTATTTGTTCTTCTGGTGCCTCACGGGTTTCTTCTTCATCATGAATCTGATTTGATGTTGATGGATAGTCTTCTTCATCTTCGAAATCTTCAGATTTTACCTACCTAGGAGTGTTTGCTTCTTCATCAACCACTACATCAATGCTTTCAATGATTTTACCAAGTCTTTTATTGTAACATTTGTAAGCTTTGTTGTGGGGAGAGTAGCCAAGTAAAATGCCTTCATCTACTCTAGGTTCAAAATTGACAAGATTTTCATCAGTCCTTTTAATGTAGCATTTGCTTCCAGAAAATTTCAAGTATTTCATCGTGGGAGTCTTACCGTACCAAAGTTCATGAGGATTTTGAGTGATGTTTACTCGGATGTTTGTCTTGTTGAGAATAGTAACAACGGCAAATGCGGCTTCACCCTAGAAGGTTACGGGAGTTCCAGATTCATCAAGCATAGCATGAGCCATTTGTTGAACCATTCTTTTCATCCTTTCCACTACTCCATTTTGCTGAGGAGTCCTTGTAGTAGAAAATTCCCTTCTTATTCCATGTTATTCGCAAAAATTGAAAAATTCATCTGAGGTAAATTCCCCTCCTCAATCAGACCTAAGGCATTTGATTTTGCGATCTAATTCGTTTTCAACCAAAGCTTTGAATGACTTGAACTTTTCAAAAGCTTCATCTTTATACTTCATGAGTCCTATCCAACACATCCTTGAAAAGTCGTCAATGAACAATATGAAATACTCTTCTCCTCGAGGTGACTTTTTCCTAGTTGGACAACATATATCAGTGTGAACAAGTTCAAGTGGCCTGCTAGCTGATCCTTCCTTCTCAGGGAAATTAGTTCTGGTTTTCTTACCAAATTGGCATGATTTGCATATTGTATTATCTGGAATTCTGATGTCAAGAATATCACGAACTGCCTGATATTTGCTTGTATTCCTAATCTGAGAGAAGCTAAGATGCCCTAGTCTTCTGTGCCATAGCCAGTGTTCATCATTCTTGGCTAAATAGCATTGTTATTGTCCTTCTTTGAATAAGTATAAATTATTTGGAGTTCTTATTCCTTTGATCACTATTTTTCCTGTATCAAGCTCACGAACAAAAAATCCATTTGATCGAAATATTACCTCAGTTCCTTGATCACACATTTGACTGACACTCAATAGATTATGCTTTAAGCCATCAACATACATAAAATTTCCATCTTTGACCTTCTCTTTCAAACGAACAGAACCTTTACCTTTTATGAATGTTGGGGTGTCATTTCCAAATGATACCTTCTTTTCCTTTTATAAGGAACTATATGGCTGAAGTTTTTCTTTATCACTTGTCATATGTTTTGAGCATCCACTGTCAATGTATCATTGATTATCCTATCCTTCCACATACAAGGCTATCCCACATGTTTATGGTTGTGGTTCTTTCTTTCTCCATGTTTTGGGAGTCAATTAATCTTACTCTTTCTGAGTTATTTTCCGAAACCTACTCCTGCATTCAGAATCTTCATGACCGAAGTTATTACAAATAGAACATTCTATTTCATTTTCAAGAGCAAAAAAGTTATTGTAGGTTCTTTTCATGATCCCAGTCATACTCCTTTGTTTTTGAGCTTCCCTAGTCATGATGGTCTTGTAGGCAACACATTGAGCAGCTTTATGACCAAAGTCATGACAAGAGAAACATTGGCCATTGAAGAAATTCATGTGATTATCAAATCTACCAACCATATGATTGTAGTTTCCATCCATTCTTGAGCCAAATTGAGAATGATTTACCTGTGGTCAGTTGAAGCTTCTGTTCATTCTTGAAGTAGATTGCCCCTAATTTACTTGATAATCTTTGATCATTCTTGAAGAAAATGGTCCCTGATTTACCTGGTGATTTGCATTACGCTTTTGCTGTCAATTGTCAACATGTTCATTTCTCCTTGCTGCATCAAGATAACTTTTGGAGGTGGATGACTTCTGCACTTGAGATGCTTCTTTAGAATATCCGAGACCTGTCTTCATTAGAGGAGAACTCTGAACTTTGATAATCGCATCTAAAGTTTCAGATCCTTTAGAAAATCTGAGATCAAGGGCTTTTGTTTTCTCAATTTCTTTTCTAAGTCCCACAATTTCACATTCTAACTCTCCATTGTGTTTATCCTTTTCAGCAAGTTAGAATGTTATATTAGCTATAATCATATTCTTTTCTTCTAAACAAAATTTAAGTTTAGAAATTTCTTCATATATACCTTCTTTATTTATAGCATCCAAGAAATCATCATCTTCAAAAGCCATCAAAAGTCTATCATTATTACCTTGTTGATCTTCATCACAGTTTGACAATCAATCACTGTCTTCATGTGTGTAATAGCTCTTCTTATCTGTTTTTTGTTCCATCTAACAGGTTCCTTACTTTTGTCTAGTTTATCTTGATGAGGACATTTTGCAGCATAATGAATGACTCTTCCACAAGAAAAACATTTGAAAGGAAACTTACCTCTGAATCTACCAGTTCCTTGTTGAAGGTTCTTGAAAAAATTTGATTCTTCCTCTTCTTCTGACATATGTCCCGACTCATAGTAATCTCCTTTTCCTGAAGCCTTGAATGCAGCTTCTCTCCTGTCTGATGGTCCTCCTTTTCTCATTTCATAAGCAGTTAGAATTCCGTGCAACTGTGAAGTGGTAAGGTTTTGAAGATTTTTCTTTTCTTCGATGGCAAAAACTTTTGAATCAAACTTGGGAGACAAAGATCTTAGAACCTTTTCAACCAAAATAACTTCTTTTATTTCTTCACCCAAGTTTTTCATACAATTTACGATCTCATCTATACGTAGGAAGTAGCTAGCCACACTTTCATCACTATGCATTCTAAGACTTCCATATTGAATTCTATGAGTTTGTAATTTTTCTTGTTTTACCTGTTCATCTCCTTCATAGCTCATAACGATCTTGTCCCATATTTCTTTTGCACTTTTGAGCTGCATAACCTTGATGAATTCTGATTGAGATAAACTTCCTAATAGAGTATTTACAACTTTTGCATTTGTTTCATACTGCTTCTTACCAGCTGCATCTGTAGGAGTTGCTGATGGAAATGTGTATCCTATTTCCACAATATTCCAAACTTCTGTACCAAGAGATTGAAGGTAGGCAGTGATTCTTACCTTCCAATAGACAAAGTTGCTTGCTCCCATAAAAAATAGGTGGCCTGATAGATGCTTCCATTTTGTAGTAGCTCATGATGATAGATCTTCCTTCAAGCGATCAAGCTTTTCTTGAAGGACTTGCTCTGATACCAATTGTTGAAAATAATACTAAGAGGGGGGGTGAATCAATATTATCAAATTCTTTTTCAATTTATACAACCATTTGTATATCTGACTAATGAAACTTTTAGACTTGTAATTTAATTTATTCTTCAGATGTTGATCATTAATCTTTGTGTCAGAACAATAAATAGGAACAAGAAAAATAGAGTAGACAGTCACACCAAAGAACACAAGATATAAGGTGGAAACCCAATGTGGGTGAAAACCACCTGCTGCAATATGTCTCTATCTTCTTTCAATTAGAAACTTCTTTTACAATGATTCTGTACTGGTGCAATCTTATACCAGCACGCAGGCTTCAACCTGCAAAAGGCTACAACCTTCTCTCTTCTTCCCGGGACCATGTTTCATAAATTTTCAAACTACATCCATGAATATCAATCAATAAAGAATATCTTCAATAATAAATCACCTTTGTACAACCCAATATAGAATCAACCAAACACTTCTCATGATGCTGTAACCAGAAAGCAGTAACAGTAACCAGACACCAATTCAGAATCGCAGTTCGATCCATGCCAGCAGCCACTAGGTCAAAGTCATGCTCAATGGGCTCCTCATCATGCAAAGAAGCCTCATAATGTGATGGTGATCCTTGTTCTGTTGATGTAGTAGGCTTGGCCCATTCCTCAATTTGAGGAGAAAACACAAGCCTTTTGCCTCTCTGATATTTCTTGGTCACCTCAGGCCTAGGTTCCTTTGAAGCCTCATCATGTTTTCTTGATAACCCTACCTCCATGGGATGTATTGACATGGTTTAGTGCTAGCTTGGTGAACTGGTTATATGCATTTTCAAGTCTGCTCAATGAAGGTGTCCCATGTCATGTTCTTCTCTATCAACTAATGGAGTACTATAACCTTTATCATGCTATGGTGAAAGAAGCTGGAATAATATACTTTCCTTTTCAATTATATCCTTTCAAACATTTTGGCTAGGCTCCTATACAAGTAGATGGACAAATTTAGAGACTTGGAAGTTGTAAAGTGCATGAGAAGTCTTATGTGGTATTGATATAGCCCGGAAAATCTTCCCTCTCATGTGAAGAACTTCATGATAGCCTTCATCAATGGTGCATATCTCTCCAACAAGTATCTGAATGGGAAAACATGTGAGTGAGATCCTTTGTATTGTGATTTCAAGTAGGGTTTGTACTCTTCTAGTTATAGGTTCATGCCTTTGAACCAATTTTTGCGATGGTTTGGTATGCATGTAGCTTGAGAGAAGGAATCCACTAAAAACATGAAATCAATCCCTGCAATGGTGATCTTTCCTTATTTCAAGGTGAGGGAAAATATACCTATGAGATTCTCATGTTAACCTACTTCCTGCGCTCTTTGACAAATGTAAAAAAATTGACATCTTCAAAGCATTTCAAATAGATGGGGAGGAGGTGATTTCATTGAAATTAGAGGGCTCAAACCTCAGTATCTTCCCCCTATTTTTGTACTTCCTCTTCTCTGACGGTGATGAGTCGGGCTCCATACTTGAAACCCTAGGTTAAAGGCAAGCAAAAATAATGAACTTTGCTACTGTGAGGGAATGGCATGGTATGATGGACTTAGGAGTTGCCGAAATTTGTAAGGAACTTTAGGAGGGTAGGGGATGATCTCATTGAGTATGGAAAAAATGAATTTTGGGAAATGAGTGAGGGGAGAGTGTGGAAAAGGCCAAAGCATAGGCCTATCCTAGAAAGAGATAGGGTAGATTAGGGTTTAGAGGAAATGATAGAAAATGTTAGGGTCCCACCTTAACCCCCTTATTTATGTAATGGGACCACGTCATAATCAAGAGTCAATAAATCCCATATTAATAATTGTAAGTGGTTATCCCGCGATTAATAACGGAACCATAGGTAGTTGCAAATGGGTCGTAGTATTAGATAGATGGTATTATTAGTACCACGGTATTGGCCTGTCGTATTGCATGTATGAGTCATATATAAAGGATAGAGACTCCCTGCGAGGAGCATCGTGTCTTATTTTGTAATTGAGATCTGCTCTATTGGAGGTTGCCCCCTCGAAGAGGCAAGTGAACATTACTCTCTGAATAATAAAATCATTGCTATTGTGTGTTCTGGGTATCTTTTCTTCGCATATTCTGTATTTGGGTATCATTTGCAGGTTAAGAGCATAACAAGTGGTATCAGAGCACTTTCCAGGGCCGGTGGGATCTCCATTTCTTAGCAATTTTTTTTTTTGGCTAGAGACATGTTCCAGCGTCTTTAAACCACGGATCTATCGTTGAGCACATAAACCTGCGGATTTGGGGAGGCATGCACGCAGGAAATACAAGAGGTGGTCATGTCTGTTGGACTCCCTTGTAACCCCTGTGGGTACCCCTTCGAGTAGTAGCGCATTAGACAGAACCACGCATGGACTGTCTTCCACATACCCTCTGGGTATATCGGAAGCCCCCTAGGCTCCTTAGAAACCTTGCCATAGATAAACAGTTGGTCGTCTCGTGGCTACAGTACACCGAGAACAACACTCGGAGAGATTACTCGCCCGTACAATAGGGTAGTCGTGTTGTACGGCTAAGGGTACGATCGATCCTCCTTAGTTAGAGCCCTAAAACATTGGGCTAAGTACTACTGCCAGACCCTTATGTATATTGCGATCTGTAGCACCTGACACTCCTCAAGACCATAGTTCCCTTCGGGGGATCACACATCATCTCTTCCAGATCCACTTGTGCAAAGGGGTGCAGCAGCAACAGACATTAGTCCCAGTCAGCCATTCCGATCTATTAGATCCATCAGATCCGCAGAAGTAGTCGGTTCCACCGCCCAGAGCTATCAGATCCCCCAGATCAGAGTCGTTGTGAAGGATTCCTATACCGGGGTATAATTTTCGCAAGACTTTTGGCCGCATTGACATTTTGAGGATTTGGCCATTGTAGTATTGATAAGGAAGGATTAAAACTCTGTTATTGGTGATCTAGCCCATCAAAATCAGGATGACGAGCTGAGCACGGTGGTACCATTCACTTCTTAGTGAAATTTTTTTTTAGGCAGTCCCAATTTTCCAAAAATCCGGTTGGTGTATGCTAGCAACTAGAGCTCAAGCGATGGCCAATGAAAGGATGGACAAACTTGAAGAATCAGTGCACAACTTCCACCTTCAGCTTACCGGACTATCTAGCATGGTCAAGAAAATAGTCCCGAAGGGCAAGGAGCAAGCCCACAAGGAGGCGTATAATGGCCATGAACACAATGAGGGTGAGTCTAGCCACTCTGCTCACGTCTGGCACACCCACCCACCACCCAGTTAGCGACCTCCCAAGTTGGATATGCATAAATTTGACGGTTCTCACCCATCGGCATGGATAGCACAAATGGAGCAGTATTTCAAACTAAATCACATCTTCGATGATGAGACTCAGCTTATGTTGGGGAGCATGTACTTGCACAATGAAAGGTGGCAATGGTGGGAATGGCATCAATGTTGCACTGGACCTTTTAGGACTTGGCCCAAATTCACCAAATCTCTTCAAGCCCACTTTGAATAGGAATCATCTTTTTTGGATCGTCTTACTATGCTCCGATAGACTGGTACAGTGGATGAATATATTACAGCTTTTGAAGCCTTAGCCTTCCACACTTGGGGTCTCTCAGATGTGTTCTACACAGAATGTTTTATCAACGGCCTTAAAGAAGCTATCAAGGCCCAAGGCCTACTGCACCACCCTCCCACATGGACGGAGGCTTGTAAGGTAGCTCGTAACGTGGAACGTGCATTAGCAGCCCAATACAGTCGCCCAAATTTCTCCACTAAAGGTCGCCCCCCACAGGCTCACAATACGACTCAAACACTTAAAGCCCAAAAGGTGTCACCTACGGAAATGGCCAAAAGAAGAAAGCAAGGCCTATGTTACTACTGTGATGAAAAATACTCCCCAGGTCATAAATGCAAGGAGCCCAAATTTTTTCAAATTGATGCCACTGACTACAGCTCAACAGAGGAAGATCCACCACTGGAGGAACATGAGCCGCTAGAAGAAGATAACCGAAAGGACAATCTCTCTGACGAACTAGTTATTTTGTTGCATGCTTTCACAGGGATTTCTTCCCCTCAAACTTTCAAAATCAAAGGTTTTATTAAACATCTCCCAGTAGTAGTCTTGATTGATAGTGGAAGTACACATAATTTCATCCATCAAAAAGTCGCAGAAGTAGTGCATTGTTTTGTACGAGCAATTTCTAACTTCCAAGTTCAAATTGTGGATGGAGGCACAATGAAATGTGAAGGTCGCTGTGAAAATGTCAAACTTCAAATGGGGGATTATCAGTTGAAAACCCACATGTTTTCCATACACATGGGGGGTTGCGACATTTTCCTTGGAGCTGAATGGCTCCGCACTCTTGGGCCAATCACAATGGATTTCCAGGAGTTATATATGAGTTTTAAGTAGAACAACTACACACATACCCTCCGTGGACTCCAGGCGAGAGCCCCCTCTATCATCAGCTCGCATAGGATGGAAAAACTGTTAAAAAAGGGCAATCATGGAGTTGTAGCTCAATTTAATGCCATCCAGGAAGTTGAAACCAAGCCTCTGCCAATTCATCCTGAGATGCAACAGATTTTAAATAACCATCTGCCGGTCTTTGACAAGCCTCATGAGCTTCCACCCTCGTGAGGGGAACATGATCATAGCATCACCTTGGTTCCAGGGGCCCAACCCCCAAATGTGCGCCCATACAGATATCCATTTACCCAAAAGAATGAAATAGAAAAAATCATCAAGGAACCTTTGGAAGCAGGTGTCATTCGTCCCATCATTAGTCCATATTCATCCCCAGTGGTCATGGTGCTCAAGAAAGATGGGGAGTGGCAGATGTATCGATACTTCAGGGCCCTCAATAAGTTGACAGTCAAAGATAAATTACCCATCCCGGTGGTTGATGATTTGCTGGATGAACTCAATGGGGCCCAATTCTTCACTAAGCTAGATCTTCGCTCAGGCTACCACCAACTTCGCATGAAGGAAGTCGACATCCCCAAGACTGCTTTCAGAACTTATGAAGGCCATTATGAATTCCTGGTCATGCCATTTGGTCTTTGTAATTCCCCCTCTACTTTTCAAAGCCTTATGAACCACATTCTCAAACCATATCTCAGGAAATTTGTCCTTGTCTTCTTCAATGACATCCTCATCTATAGTTGCACTTGGGCCGCACATTTTTAGCATGTAGATCTACTCTTGCAACTGCTCTGCAAGCATAAATTATTTGTCAAGATGTCCAAGTGTTCATTTGGCATGGGGCGTGAAGGTGTCAAGGTGGACCCCAAAAAGATCCAGGCAATGCAGGAATGGCCTCAACCTAAGACCTTGAAGAGCTTGTGAGGATTTTTGGGTCTCACAGGCTATTATCGTAAATTTGTCCGCAACTATGGTCGCATAGCGAAGCCCCTCACCCAACTCCTAAAGAAAAATTCATTCTTCTGGAATGAGGAAGCACAACAGGCCTTTACAGCTCTAAAAACGCCATGTGTACCACTCCAGTCTTAGCCCTACCGGATTTCACCAAATCATTTGTCATTGAATGTGATGCATTGGGAACATGTATTGGAGCGGTTTTAATGCAGGAAGGGCGACCATTGGCCTTCACCAGCCAACAACTAAGTGGGAGGAATCTCGGCCAATCTACCTACGAGAAGGAAATGATGGCCATATTACATGCAGTAGAGACCTGGCGACCTTACTTGTTGGGACGACGTTTCCAAATCCGCACAGATCATCACAGTCTTAAATATTTTCTGGAGCAGCGCCTATCTTCCCCACAACAAAACAAGTGGCTCGCCAAAATGCTGGGATATGATTATGAGATCATTTACAAGAAAGGGAAAGACAACTGGGTAGCAGATGCATTGTCGCGCCAATTTGAGGAGGAAAGTACACTGCTCGCAATTTCCCTCCCAATTCTAGACTGGATTGAAGAGGCTCGCAGGGAATGGTTTTCACATCCAGGGCTCTCCCAACTCATTTCTCAATTGCAGGTAGATCCTAATTCCAGCAAGGGCTACTCGTGGCAGAATGATATTCTTCGCTACAAGGACAGAGTCGTAATATCACCAACATCCACCCTCAAAAGTCACATTTTGGCAGAATTGCACTCATCTCCCATTGCAAGACATTCGGGCTTTCAGAAGACGTATGCTCGCACCAGAATATCATTTTTTTGGATAGGCATGAAAAAGGACATCCTTATTTTTGTAGCAGAATGCAATGTCTGTCAACGCCATAAAGGGGAAACCGTCAACACACCAGGAACATTACAACCATTGCCCTTTCCAGCATCAATTTGGATGGAGGTTTCTATGGGTTTCATTACAGGTCTTCCAAAGTTAGGGAACAAGTCAGTCATCATGGTGGTTGTGGACCGACTGTCGAATTATGCTCATTTTTGCGCCCTACCCCACCTGTTTACACCAACTTTGGTTGCTCAATCTTTCATGGATCAGATCTTCAAATTGCATGGCATGCCCACTTCTATTGTGTCCGACCGCGACCCGATCTTCACCAGTAATTTTTGGCAGGAACTCTTCAGAATACAAGGCACTCAACTAAAACTCAGTACTTCCTATCATCCACAAACAGATGGTCAAACCGAAGCCGTCAACAAATGTCTAGAAACCTACCTTAGGTGTTTCACTTCAGAAAAGAAACACCTTTAGGTACAGTGGCTACCTCTAGCTGAACGGTGGTATAACACCAACTATCATGCCACCACCAAAATGACTCCCTATGAAGCAGTATGTGGTCAACTCCTGCCTTCACCTACTTCGTATCTCAAGGGATGCTCAAAAGTACAAGCAGTGGATCAACTCCTACAACACCGCGCAACCATGCTTGCCCATATTCGAGAGAATCTTCATCAAGCTCAGAACCGCATGAAGCAACAGGTAGACCAGCATCGCTCAGAGGGCCAATTTCAAGAAGGGGATTAAGTCTTTTTACGGCTCCAACCATATAAGATAACATCACTCAAAGACAATGGGTGTCAGAAACTCTCTCCCAAATTCTACGGACCATATCAAGTACTTCAACGCATTGGAGAAGTGGCCTACAAGTTGGCCTTGCCACCT